>JAVJGJ010000030.1:5941995-5956354 GCA_035590215.1 Microhierax caerulescens
ACCTCTGCTGGGTGCTTTGCTCCCCTCCCAGGCAATGCAACCCGCAGGGGATGGGTTCCTGCCGGAGCTGCTGATGCAATCAATATTCCTGCATGCACCGGAGGGGGAAACAAGCCACCAAGCTCCTGGAGGTCTCCTCCTGGCTGTTAATTACCATTAATCAGACGCTCTGATCTGATCAGACCTAGAGCGGTGCCTATGCCTCCCTTCACCCAACACAAAGAGCTTTTATGGCTGAAATGGTCAGACCGTGGCTGGCAAGGAGAAACAACAAGATGTCGTTTTCCCCTCTGCTCCCATCCCAGAGCTGTCCTCAGGTCTGTAACACCCGACATCCAGCACCATCCCCACCAGTTAAAGACTGGGAGGAAACCAGTGACCCCAGGAAGCAAAAAGACCCTTCTCAGCTCAGAAAACTTCCTCAACACCAGGCCCCCAGGGCCGGGGAAAGTGGGAGAGCCACAGAGCTCATGCATAAAGAAAATTAGGTTTTTGGTAGAATCAAGCATGGGGGGAGGTATAGGGACCCCCTCCCCATTGCACCTCCCAAGCTATGGTCTCCTGCCCTCACCCAGCTGCAGCTCCAGCCCCACAGCAATGCCACCATCACCACTGGACCCACACCTGGCCTAGCCCAGCTGGGGTGCCACCAACCCAGTAGCCTTCCTCCTCCTCCTCCTCCTCCTCTGCCTGCCGGGTTCGCTCTTATTCTGATAGCACCGCCTCTTACTTTGAAGCAGGTTTTTCTTGGAGAATGAGCTTCGTTTCTCGACTGTCCCCAAAGAGCCTGGGAGTACTCGCTCTCGTCCCTCCCCCTGCCTTGATCAAGGCTGAAGGCTGAAATCCAAGTGCATTGATCAAAGCGGCTCCTTCGGGTGAGATTTACTGGCGAGGAAAAGCAACAGTTGTCGAGGAGCTGGTCCAAGGGGCCAGCAGTTCCTCGCTGGGAAGAAGATGGTAGCTGTGGGTAGGAGGTGCGAAGGGCTTCACGGGGCCCAGGGCAGCAAAGCAAAGGGATTTTCCCCGACTGGTGAGGCTGGAGGGTGCCGTAGGTGAGAGGGACACTGCCAGCTCCTGCGACCTTGGGGACAGCAGCAGCCAGGTGTCCTACTTCTGAGCTCTCCTAGGGAAAGATGCAGCTTTGCATATGACTGGGACAGAGATCAACGATGCCTGGGCATGGTGCGCCATGTCCAAGGTCTTTTGCCTTGAGACAAAAGCCTCCCATTCCTAGAGGGCAGCTTTAAACTGGCCCAGGCTTCACAAAACCCCTTGAAGATCTGCAGGCTGGCGAGCCCAGACAGCAGCCCCCTGGCTTGGTGCCGAGCGCTGGGGCTGGGTGCCAGCTACCCATGCCAAGGTGAAAGCGGAGAGATCAGGCAGCCAGATGGCATCCTCCCACTAAAATAACCACCAGGGCTCAAACCAGCTCATCTGCAACTGAGAGCTAATGCTGGGCCTGATGCAGCCGATGGCTGCCCCGAGGGGGGATACGCTGCTGCCCAGGCAGGGAGGGGGCAGCAGGAGCAGGGGTAAAGCCATCTGCAGGGACAGGCAGGCAGGGAGCCGGTGCCAGCACCGGTGTTTCTCCAGAGCATCCAGAGTCTGGCTGGTTTCACGTTTAGTTGCGAGCCATGCCCTTACACCCGGACTGTGATCACGCTGTCCAAGGAAGGGAGTGACAAAAAGGGGGGAAAGTGGGGAAAGAGTGGTGGCAGGATGAGAAAGGTCTTGGGTGGCAAAGGACGGGGTTGTTGCTGCTGGTAAGATGGCCGGACAAGCCACCACCAAGAGGCAGCCCCTCTAGACAGGCTGAGACCTGCTCAGCCCCAGGCAGCTCCTGCATCCGTTTTGCTGTGACAGAGGTGATGAACCCCCACGCCACACGCTATCTCTTCCTTTAGACAGGTGCAGGCAAAGCCAGCGTGCTGCTGCCTGCACTTCATGCCCAGGTCCCTGCCGCCAGCCCTGTGCCACCTGCCCGCTTCTTGCTTCGCCACCAGCACAGCTCCCCGGGTACATCAGGCAAGCTCAAATGCCCTGGTGGGTCCTTTAAGCCAAGCTTAAAGTGCAACTCAGCCAAGCCCAATTGCAGACCCCCACAACAGGACATAAAACCTTTGAAATACTTAGAGCAGACCCCCCCAGCTGTGACAGCAGCCCCAGTTACTGGGGACAGTCCCCTATGTCACCCTTCCCAAGCTGGCAGAGATCAGCCCTGGGGCCACGCTACCTCATTCCCCAGTGGAGCTGATCCCCCGCAGCTGGAGCTCTCAGAGCTGGTGACTCTGGGTCTCCAAGGTCAGGCCATCAGCTGTTGCTACTCCCCAGCTACCTCTAGTAGATCTACACCAGCTGCGAGGTCCATCCATCCCATGGAAAGGGTCAGATGCAGCCAGCGCGGGAAGAAAGGCCAGCAGTGATATTTGCACGCTGCTCCTGGCAGCCTCCAAGCAGCCGCAGCAGCTGCCTTAGAGCACTTTTCATCTAATTCAATGAAAATGAGATGTTCGAGTGAACGGAGATAATTTAATAATGAATAGCTCCAACTTATCGGAGAAGCTCTCCGTCCCTGCCTGACAGTCACTGCCTCTAAGTGCAGTTTAATAAGGGAATCACCATCACTCAACCCTGTGGTAGGAAATCAACACTTTGCTACCCAGGGAAAAGGCTCTGCACCTTCCTAAAAGCTGAAGCTATTTCTCAAGGAGCCTAAACTCTGTTGGTCTTTAAAAGGGAAAAGAAAAATAAGAGCGGGGGGGAAAACCAAACCAGCAAAGCAGCCCATCTTCAGAGGCAAAATGTAATTAAAAACAAACGCCAGCTTGAAGAAGGCTGTAAGTCATCACAAGCAGCAGCCAGAGCTGCAAATCAAAGCGATGTCGGCTGTGCCTGCAAGTGGGGGTGCAGGGGGGGTCCCAAGGGTGCAGTATGCCAGGAGGACATCTCCACAAGATATTTCAATGCATCAGGGTGCTGCTTTCTGCTAGCCAGGACTGGGGTGGCTCCACTGCATGCCATCCATCATCCCTGGCTGGAGGACACGCTGGCCAGAGACAGAGCAAGCACCCTCCTTTTCTGGGACAGAGCATCATCACTGAGCCACCTCCTGCCCAGCCACCCTGGTCACCCCTGTGGTGGCTGCGCTGTCCCCGGTGGGGACCATGCTCCAAGGCATGGACACTGTAGAGAAGCACTGCTGAGCTGTTTCCACCCGAAGTCACTCCGTCTGTACAGCGAGAATGGAAAACACCTGCAGAACATCCTTGGCAGGGATTGATTGAGCTGGGAAGCACCACTGCAATGCTAACAGGGACTGTGCGCCGGTCCCAACGGCTGGGCAAGTGGCGCTGGGCCCCCGGCCCCCTGCCCAAAGCCCCACCAGCAGGCAGCCATCGTCCACGCTGTGGAAATACCACCAGCAAGTTATTTCTCCAAGGCATAAATCAGCATCCTACCCAGTATTGATCCAGGCAGCAAAGGACCGCATCCTGCCCGGCGCTGCCTGCTCCCATGCAGGCGGAGGGAGGTGTCAGCGTGGGGGATGCCAGGCCCCGCAGATTCCTGCTGACACCTGCCAGCATCGAGTGCTTAATTATTAATTGCATTTCCAGTAGCAATTGTTGCTCGTGCCGATGGAGTTGGATGAGACATCACAAGCAATTAGCAGAACTCTCCGCTGGTGCTCAGTTGGTACCTGCTTAACACTCTGCTCACGTCCTACTCAGGTCGCTGCGGAGGGAAGGAGGAACCCATTGACATCTCCTCTGCTCGTAGCCTGCCGCTGACAGGGAATCCTGTAACGTCTGGCCCGTGCATGGTAGCCACGGGCGTCGATGCTGCCACCAACCATGGGCCAGCCCTGCCACAGTCTGGCATGGTCCCCTCTGGCGGCCATGTGCCAGATGTGGAGCACCAGCTGCTGTGCATCCATGTGCCACCAACGGCCAGCCCCGGCACTGGATCCTCAGCCAGGTCTCCTGCTCAAGCAAAGCCAAGAGCAGGGGTGGCAGGAGCTGCGGTGGAGGAGGCACCCCAAGCCTGATCACGGACAAAGCTATCTCAGGGCCAAGCATCTACTCTGCCACAGCTCAGGTGTCTGACCAAATTAATTTTTATCATAACCAAAGTGACTGGTCAGTGGAATCCAGACAGGCTTCCCCTAGTCATTGAGACCATTTCATAGCAAGAGCAATTTTGGGAGCTTATTTTCCACTTCATTGAGTGCCATGTTACTGCAAATGAATATATTCCTTGGTTGGTGTGATGGAAAATACAGTTGTAAATGCTTTCTGCTTCATTTGGGTAAAGAGCTCCAGATAGGACTAAATATAAAGAGAATTTAAATGCTCTACTTCATTAAAAAAGTTGTTTCCCATTCTCTTTCTTCCTGAAAATACAGGGCTACTAGCAGAGAGAGCAAAAGAAGGATTTAAATTTACATCAGTGTCATGCTAAGCCAGCTGATCCTCCCGCACCCACGACTGATGGCAGATGCCCACCAGCAGCTTGCTCCTTGCTCTCCAGAGGTTCGCAGAGGTGGGAAGCTGAACTCAGGGGACAGGATGTCCAACACTGGAATGTGGGGCCGTGGCACGTCCATCTGTTCACGTCTGAGTAATCACCTTCAGCCGATGGCTCAGCCCCGGAGGCAGGAGGACACATCAGCAAAGGCAGGAAGATCCCAAACTTAATTCTTTTGGCTGAGCTGGGGCACATCTAGAGGTTTCTAGAGGCATGTGCCACCATTTCCACCTGGCCTTGCCAACGCGGTTAGACATCCTTACCTGCTGCTTAGCCACCAGTGCTAGAGGCTTGAGGACCTGGAAGGTGGTCTAGCTGCCCTCTAAATGATCTCAGTGGCCACCCAGCCAGCTGCCTCTGGGAATCGATTACTAGCTCATTGTCTTCTGCCACAGACTAGAGAGACTCCTACCAGCTAACAGGTGTGCAGCATTTCACACTGACCTCTGGAATGAAGTGCTACCTCCTCCCACTGCTGTAAGGAATTCTCCTGGCTTGTTGTCACTCCTGGTTTATCCTCTCAAAAGGGGCAATAAACCCCCTGGCCAGTGTCTCATTTCCTGATCCAGTTCCCAGCAAGGAGACCGGGATCTTTATTGACTTCATGGTGGTTGGGATCACGTCCGTGCTCTGACATCAGCTCCAGGACAGCACAGGAGCAGACCCAGCCTTGCTGGAGTGCTGCTCTGAACAAGCTTCTGGGAAAAGACGACAATCCCATCTTTGAAAGGAGGGGTACAGCCAGGTTGGGTTGCCATGTCCTCCTGGGGCTCCTTCCTAACATTGAAGAGCCCCAACCTCCTCTGCAAAGCACCAGGGCTACCACACAACTTCCTCCACTCCACATGTGTTCAAGGAGAGGTGGGATCCCTCTCCAAGCTACCCAGCAGCCAGGCAGGCTCCCTGGTATCTCCCTGAGCAAGGAGGATGCCTCCTGCTCCGGCTGGGGCTGGCAACCCAAGTCACTCCGAGCAATCTCATTTCATGCAAAATTAGAACCGATTTCTTTGCTAGAAGGGCCATTGCAGTCCGGGGAGACACCTCAACAAGCCTTTGGATTCTTTAGCCTTACAAATCCCATTGGAGCAGGATGTCAGGTTGTGCTCTGCTCTTACTCGATACCACCAGAGTGAGGGGAAGCTTTCGTCTCTGCTAAATCCAATTATAACCCAGGAACCAAGGCGTTCTAGGCTCACAGGGCTTACAGATAAACAGATCATCTCAGTAGGGCTGCGGCAGAGCAGGGCGGGATGAATGATGGGCAGTGGGCTTACATCTGACTGGAGGATAAATAGAGTTCACTTGGCTCACAAAATAACCACCTATTGCAATGTTGCTAAATTTTAAATTGCATCATTCCACCACACACACCGCCCAAGGATTTACATGGAATTGACATGAATGAGTTCTATACAACATACAAACTTCATAGGAACAACTGAAGTTAATTCAGCCTTCCGTCTGAGTGGAGCCAGGAGCAAAGAGGCATCCATGGCTCTGTCTCTTACCTCCAAGCGCAGGGGTTTGGCCAACCAGCTGCTTTTCATACACTGGGCAAACCAGAGGGACCCAGTTCAATGTTAAGAATGAGTCACAGCGGTCTCATTTCAAAGACCTCCCTTCCCTTTCTCCTCCTCTGAGCATGAAGTTTCACGAAGTTCATCATAGTCTGGCAGCAGAACTTAAAGCACTTTATGAAGGTATTAAATCACACCATCTCAATCTCCAGAGCATGGGGACAAGCCAGAACTGCGAGGGCAGGACGGGGAACCTCCCATCCATCACCCAACCCCAGCCAGAGGCGCTGATTCATATGTGGCCAGGAGTGGTCCTCCACCAGAGCGCAAGAGCCAGAGAGGTGTCCCAGGTCCCACCTCCACACAGCCCTATGCCTTCTCTCCCTTTTCCAGATCATCCTAGTGGAGAAGCTAGAGGAACTCTGAGGTGGCCTGGGAACAGTGCTCCGACCGGGACTAGCGTAACGGCAAAGAGCAGTGACAAAACATCCCCAAGGAGCCAGCACAGGTCTCCCACCTCCAGCACATTACCCAGCTTGCCACCCAAGGTGCCAGTTGATCACACCACCCGCTATGCCACAAGCCTCCCCTTGCACCTACTATTAGTAAAATAGCTGGCAGCAGGCGTGAACAATTACCACCCAAGATCTGGATCAAGGACAACGCGATATAATTATTACCTTAATGGCATTTCAAGACGATCACCACTGGCTGGAAGTAAAACTTCTGTTGAGCGAGTTTAATAAGCATATCATCTAATAAGATATGCGCACAGAAGGGCAGGGTGGCTTTAGGAAGGATTACGGTAGCTTTGCAGCTTTGCGTAGCTTTACATGGGATATTCCACATGCAACAGATAAAGCAGGATGAGCCCACGATAGCTGAAAACCCCGGCAGAGGCAGCGGCTTGTAACGCTACCTCCCATCTTTTAAGCAGGAGATTACAAGCTTACCCTGCATACAGAGACCGGGCGGCACCGGATCTGTGCTCCCGGTGCGTCCACCGTGGCCTCCACAACGCTGGCAGCCAGCAGGGTCCCCACCATCACGGTCACTGTGGTCTACTAGCTGGCCATCTCCCTGGTGACCAGCTGAGACCTGATGAAGGCATCACACCAGTGCATCATCCTCCACCAGCCCGCAGCCGACTCCAGACCTGCCTGCGTAAAGCCCTGCGATGAGCAGATGCAGTCTCCTCGTGCCTGCGTTCTGCAGAAGCTGGATGGGAGCGGGTCCCAGAGGGACCTGGGACTGGGTTAACTGCGCTCTGGGGAGCCCAGCTTTACATGCACCAGCTCCGCACAGCATGGTGAGTCCATATTCCCCCTCTGCCCGATGCCTAACCCAGCCCAGGAGCTGTCACAGGCTCTGACCAAGTGGCTTGCAACCCAGAAGCAACCGAGCACGCAAGGCTTGTGCTTCCCTCAGGCGTGAATTACTGCCAGTGGAGCTGTGGGCAAGGAGCCACCAGGGATTTCCAGCTAGCCCTGCTGGTTAGCGCACCCACGGGGACGAAATCAAAGCAAAGGGAATGTGAGCGACTGCACAGCAGCGCAAAGGACATATCGCTCGTGTCTCACCCCTGAAACTCCCAGCCACAGGGCACCAGGAATGTTAAGGGCTGGTGTTTGTGTGTGGGTGTGTGTGATGTCAGCTTTAGAGACCTTCCCAAGCCTAACAGATACCCAAAATCATTCTTTACAAAGGACTGCAAAACAGACAAGAGCTCTGCAAGAGAAAGTAGTACATCCCGAAATCCAGTGCGGTTATCCCACGTGGAAGGTGCCTGCCAGCAGCTGAGCCCCCAGACAGCCCTCTGCTCCGGCCAGCCAAGCCTTAGGGGACGTCCTACATAAAGCGCTTGCATCCGCGCAGCGCCCCAGGCAGCATCCCAAAACCACTGCCTAATGTATGCGTTGGGCTCTGCTCCGCTTTTGAACCACTGGGTCGCCTTGTCGTTAATTAATGCATCGCTAAAATTATGTTTGGGGGCTACTCAGGTTTATTGGGTAGAAAATTATTTCAAATACAGAGAGTAGGCAGTAAAGATTGGAAATATGTTTTCAAGTATAAAGCTAATTGCTACAGGGAATCCCTCTGGGATCCATTTGGAGCCCTTGCTTTTTTATTTCCTTCCTCCGTTAATGACCCAGCCAAGGTTTGTAAAACAGCAAATGCAAAATTGCGTGCTGGTGATGTGATGCCTTGTAGGCTGGCAGCCGGCGCAAGGTAGGATCCACTGGGTCTCCACGGTGGTGGTGGTGGTGGTGGTGGTGGTGGTGGTGGCCAGGGCAGTCCTCAGCCACATGCCCTGTCGCAGCAGAGCAGAGCAGCCTGGCAGTGGTGGTGACCACAGAATCATAGAATTGTTCAGGTTGCAAAAGACCTTTAAGATCACTGTGTTAGGTCCAGCTCTGGCCTCAGCCATGGGGGGCTGCTCACCACCCTTCTGCTCTCTGTAGGAATCCACTGAGCCATAGGAGAAGCCCATCTCACCCCACCACCCTCCTGCTGATGTGGGCGTTTCTGGAGGGGAACCCCAAGAGAGGGCTCTGGTGCTCCCAGGAGAGCCTCATGCAGGTTCCACAGCCACCCCAGTGCTGGCAACTGGGCTTGAAGGTCTCCATCGGTCCAGAAGCAAGACTTCATGGATGCAGTCTTGAAAGTGAGACCAGCCTAAGGTCAGACCCACCACCAAAGGACTTCGCTTTTACATCCCAGCGACCCCAAAGTACCTGCTTGTCTGAGAAAAGATGTCCTGCCTCAGGTCCTCGTTTCCAGGGAGGTTTCAATTTCTCACCAGCCACGTCACCCAATTAAGGAACAAAAGTAAAACCACAGTAACTTTTCAGCCTAGGCTCAGCCGCGAGCAGATCAGGAATTGCCAGGAGGGGCTGCCTTGCAGAGCATCTCACGAGGATGCTGCAAAGGCAGGGGTCAAGAGCAAGGTCCTGCCTGGCTCCTCGCCGTGACGCCTGGCTCCTGACGGGGGACAGCATAGCCCCCGCCGCACGCTGCCGCCCAGGGGGATGTTCACGCATGCTTAAGTGCTTTTCTGGACTACAGCCCGAGTGAACTGAGGCGTTTTGAGTGGCACAGATGGGATTTTATTTCCTTTTTTTTTTTTTTTTTGGCCTGACGGTGCCCTCTGAGATGTAAATAAGTGCACAGTGGTGGCCAGGACATGTGACTGACCTGGACAAACACAGAACAGTTTCATTCATAAAAGCCATCCTTGCTCCCCACTCAGTTTCATGAACCAGGGGGGAGCATTAAGCTGTCTTCCTTGCTATGTCCAGCCACCACCTTGCACTATTTTGTTTGGCTTCCTAGAAGCATCTCCCCCTATAACTGCGCCTCCTTCCAGCCCCTTTGGGGCATGCAAGGTCTCAGTGCAAGGCAGGCATCAGGATCCTGCTCCTGGTCTCAGCTCAGGGGGTCTGAATGTCAGCAGGGCTGCCTGGAATGCAGAGGTCTGCTCATCCACCACCTGGGGACATCTGCAAACTGAACCTGTCACTACCCCTCGCCAGGCAGGGCAGGCTGGAGTCACTCAGAAATCAGGATTTGCTGATGCTCCCTCTTCTCCCAGCAAAACAGTTGCCCCAGGAGCGTGCTGGCAGCCAGCGGCACTGGGGAGATGCTCCATCTCCCACAGATTTGGCTAAGGCAGAGAAATTGAAATCATGCCATGCTGCCCAAAACGACACACCTTCTAGAGTTTCTCCTTCCAGAAATTACCAACAGGAAAAAAAAAAAATAAAGAAAACCACCACAGTTGACAGCCAAAGCAACCCCAGGTGTTTTTTTTAAAGAAGCAACATGCAATGAAGTGGGACACCTCGTCCAGTGACCGTGCCCAGGCTGGAGCCCTGGCTCTGCCCACTTGCTTTCGACTCGATCCCTGCTACAACTAGAAGACAAAACAAAAATCATACTGGATTTTCTTTCACCTCCTACTCCCACAGCTACCTCTCCTGCCTGGGTCGCAGGCTTTTAGAGGTAGGAGCTGGCTCTCCCTAAGAGGATCTCCTAGCACTGGCATGGCCAGCATCGATTCAGCAGCAGGACATGTTTCTGGCATTAGTAGCCCAGTGATGAGGGACCTCGTACACTTGAAAGCAAAGCCTGGTTTCAAGACATCTCCATCTGATGCAGCCCGTGTCGGGCAGAGCCGTGCCCAGCAGGCACCACCTCCTAGGCTCAGCACCACGCAATTAGTGCGGGGTTACAAAGCTTTCCTTTAACCGTGCCCTGAACGTGAAGCTGGTGGCTGTGGGCTCCCCGAGAACGTAGTTCAAACAGCTTCATCCCCGTGCCTTGGCGGCAGGCAGGCAGACACAGCCGCTCCCCGTGCTGTGCTGTTACAGAAACAACGCTCTTTGAAATGCAGATCCTGCCCTGCTTTGCTTCCCGTATCTTTGTAGGTGCCGGATTTACAATGCCCTCGCATCTTGATCGTTGGCCTTACACCAAGGCCTGCTGTACCATCTGTGTACGCCACGCTCTCGTTAGTGTTCGGGACAGCGCAAACCCTGGGAGCCTTTTACTTCCCTCAGCTCCTCTTGACTGATGCTCAGGCAGGAGATACGGTGCTGCGAAGCCCAGGGTCAGCGACAGCTGGCCAGATCACAGGATGCTTTTCAAGATCAAGTCCTTGGTTCAGAAAAGGAGAGCTGCTCAGAGAGGCAGTTATTCACATTTCTGTCCTGGTGCCAGTGAGGGCAAGATCACGAACGAAATCAAATTATTACTCATGCAACAGCAGCTGGAG
Organism: Microhierax caerulescens; assembly: GCA_035590215.1. Taxonomy (NCBI): domain Eukaryota; kingdom Metazoa; phylum Chordata; class Aves; order Falconiformes; family Falconidae; genus Microhierax; species Microhierax caerulescens. Next base: position 5,952,811 of record JAVJGJ010000030.1, read on the forward strand.
ACATCAATCCCCCTCTGGGCATGGGCAACCGCTGTACAACTGGGAGCCGCATCCAGAGAGCTTCAGACCGAGATGGATTTGGGATCCCTGTGATGCTGAGGCTCGCCCCCCCCCCCCCGCGGCCCCGATGCAGGTGTCTCCCAGCCTGTCTCCCCTGTCCTCCACCAACAACCTCAAGCTGCCAAGGGAATGTGGCTCGCGGTCTGCTGGCAGATGCCCCATCCATTTCAATTACATGCAGTCCAATTCTCATCAGGCGAAGGCAAGCCAGGAGGAAATGCCACTGAAGTCGCTGGAGTCGTGCTGCATAGTCTGGAGCGAGCAGGAAGAGACACTAAGCCTGGCCTACACACATCATCTGGGCTTCTTACGCCTGCCCCATGCTGGCTGAACCCTCGTGTAAATTTATGGCATCTATTCCCAAACTGGCAAGGCACGTTTACATTTAATAAGAGGGACACGAGGAGATGTATCCCTTTTTTCTTTAAAGCTGAACATCAGATGCTGTACCAGCCTCTGCTCCCTGCAATGGAAAGCCTGCTCTGAAACCCAGTACCCAGCTACCAGCCTAAAAGCCAAACCATGCAGCCTTGCCCCCAGCAAACACCACCCATAAAAACACACAACTCCAGTTCAAACCTTTGGCAGACCAGAACCTTAATGGTTCGTGGGCTTTGAGCTCTGAGCCCGGCTTAGCCCACTCACTGGGGATGCACTGCAGAGGTAGGTACCAGTGCCGATATTCTCTAGGATGCAGCCAATGTGCCCCAAAATTTTAGTAGCCACCAGCCAAAGGAGAGGATGCTGTGGGGCTGTTCCTGCTGGCCCAGCTCCCAGATAAGAGGAACAAGCCCCCTTTTTGCCACCTGCCCTCTCCCCAGGCTTAGGACAGCTCAGAAGGACAGCTCAGGATCTCCATCCCAGTGCTTCTGTTAGACCAAAGGGGCTGGAGACACAGCCATGCCCCAAAGCTGCAGGACCAGCCCAAGGAAAGTCCAAAAGCCACCACTGTAACACAGCATGGGAAGCAAATGAGGAAGGTCAGTGGCCTCACGAATTTCTTGTTGCCTCATAACACAGAGGAATTATTTCAGAAAATTGCAAGATCTGAGGAAGTCTGCAGGCACCCAAAGGAAGCCAAGTAAAGCCCTGTGCTCCTTGTTGGCTGACCAGGAAAACTGCTCCCTGTCCCCAGATGTGGCCTCTCTCCACCACCTCAGAGAGAGACAGGACGGAGCACCACCAAACCCAGGAGCCAAACTAGACATGGATGGAGACAAGGATTCTTCCCTGGACCCTGCAGAGGACAGCACACACCCCGAGGCGTGGAATTAACATAAACTAAAGACAGCACAAACAAAGATCAGTCTAGGCTCCCTTCAACTCATCGGATACCCAAGGACTGTCCCCTCTTCAAAGGCTCTGAGTGAATAATCCTTCCCCTGAACTCTGAGAGCGATCTTGAAACAGTGGCTGTCCCTTCCCACCCACCATTCCTTTTGAAGGCCACTCCAGAACGATGTCTTTCAAGCCTCAGAAATTGCTTCTAAAATCCTGTCTGAATTCATTTATGACCAGCTTACCACGCAGGGATGCATCTTCCTCGGCCAGAGTCCTTACAAAAGCCAAGGCATTAACAACTGGATGGCTTTTAAACCCCACCGGGGGTTCAACCTAATTCCGCTTGCTATGAAAAGTCTAGGATGCAGCTGAAGTCTTTGCCCTGTCCTGAGGCAGGGATCCTTAGTAGGACCCCCATCCTTCTCCTTCCTCCGTCCCCTTGGGAGAAGCAGAAGAGAAGAAGGAGAACTTCTTAAAGCCTGGTCCCACGCCCCAAAAGACGTATTTATAGACTCCGTGGCTGGAACGCCAGAACTTTTTATTTCTCCTCTGCGAAGACTACTTTGGGCTTGTCTGCCACGCAGGCCAGGCCAGCAGCCAGCAGAACCCGGCCCTTCCCTCGCACAGCGGTTGATACCGAGCAAGGAGAAACGTCCCCATCCAGATGTCTGGGGTGGGAGGAGGTCCCCATTACCTGCAGGACTATGGGGCAGCCTTCCCCACCTGTACTGCAGGGGCTCAGGCCGTTCTCCAAACCCCTTGCTGCTTTCTAAGAGATTTCTACCTGCCATTTCACACCAGGAAGGACCATTACGCTTCCAAGACCTTTTAGAAACTTAAATAGTCAGAGACTATCAAGAGATTTGCAGCTGTGAGAGCTGTGAGAGGAGTGGAGGGAAATGCTATCCATCTCCAGGAGGAGATGCTGAGGGGCTGAAAACCAGTGTCAAGCCTCTGGGACCTCCTGGAGATACGCTGAGTACTGGGGCTGGCTGGGGACCTGGTCTCCAGAAAACAGGACCATCTTTTATAAGGCCATAGGAATTCAGAGGGTGCTTCCCCCCCAGTAAAAGCTTGGGATTTAGATGCTCAGCAATACCGGTTGGAACAATTTCCTTGATCTTTTATTACCCTGGTAAATAATTTATTAGGACAGCCATTTTAAAAAATCCCATAAAAGACCTATAAAACATATTTATCACACAAAAAAAAACAACCCAAAAACCCACTCTTTGGCTCCAACCAACAAGCTGAAAACTTGTTTGTATACTTCACTGCACATAAACTAACCAATGCCTTGTGACAGCTTTAAGCTTTTTAACAGCTCTCTCCCTGCTGCTTTTTATTTCCATTTTTCTCTCTGACTTCAGAAGAAAAAAAAAAACAAAACAAAAAAAACCAACAAACCACCACAACAGGAGAGGCTTCTGCTTTTGGACAGATATTGACCATCGGGAGCTGCCCCCTAGTTTTCCTGACGCCTGATAACTTTAGCAAATGATGCATCTTTTGGCAGAGATACACAACTCGAAGCTGTGCTCATTCGTAGCATGTCGGGACGGTGGGGCTGGCAGCCATACACAGAGGGACGGCTGCACGTGTGATCGAGGTGCTAGTGGTACAGGCATCAAACCACCTCTTTGTGCCTCAGTTTCCCTCCTGAGATCAGGAACATCCATAAGGCACTTCTGGCATCTTCTCCTGTCAGAGGGCATGGTCCTTTTTCAGTCCAAGACTTGAAATAAATGGAGAATCCAAAAAGAGCGCTGAGGAATGTGTTTTGCCACCCAAAGTGCACAAGCCACACACACCAAAGCTGCTTGTCACTCCCTTGGATACCAGAGGATCCAGTCAGACGAAGCCTGGCCAGCAGGACAAGATCCCAGCCCGCTGCCAAAATACGAACCCAGAACCCAAACCACGCGTATTGCTGCGAGCAGGACGCTTGGCGCCAGGCAGCGCACAGCCTCCAAAAGCAGACCAAGATCTGCACCGTGCCCACAAACCCAGACCTCACCAGGGACAGCTCTGCCCGGCAAAACGCCAGCAAAGCCAGATGACCTGGCACGGGACAGCCAACCTTCACAGCCTGGGCTGGGCTGAGGTGTGCTCCTCCTCTCCCCACCAGCAAGGGGAGATGTGGGAGAGCAGAAGCGAGGCTGGATCAAGCCTGGAACCCCTCTACCGTGCTGCAGAGCTGACC
>JAVJGJ010000030.1:5972979-6010959 GCA_035590215.1 Microhierax caerulescens
AGAAGTGATGTCTCTAGAGAGCAAAGGGCTCCAGACGTAGGACTCGGTGAGAGAATGAAGCAATGCAGTACAATGAGGCAGGCATGGGAAGCTGGGACCAGGATGGCCAGACTCCAGATCTTGGTATCATACAAGAAAAGAAGCTGCAACAGAAGAATGGCTGGAGCCCAAGTCTCCCAAACAAAGCCTATAAAAATCTTTTTCAAATAAAAAGCTTTTGAAACAACTCCCCCACTCAAGTGGGTCTTCAAACTCTCCCTGAACCAGCCTGGTTTCTGTTCCACCTAAGCTTTTTTAAATTTCTCAAGACAAATTAATCACCAGAAGCATTTGCAGCCTAGGTTTGACTGGCAAACGATTGCATTTCCTCAAGAAATAACACACTGTGTAGGTTTGGATGGTTCCCTCTGAGGAACAAGGCGGAGGGAATAAGAAACAAAACAAAACAAAGCAACCCGGAGGGGACATGAATTTTAAAACCCATGAACAGTTTCAGTTTTCAAATAATCAAAATGAAAAAATATTTCACATAGTCATTTCCACAAAAGTAATTCTGTCACCCTGATTCTTTGGGGTGATGCCTCACAAAAAAACAAAAGCAATCTCTCCACCTCTGCCCACTTCACCTACAGCACCTCTGAGACAGCAACCTGCCAGCAGTTTGAGTGGAGAACAGGGGCTGATGTCTCCCCATAGAGACAGCCTGTGGATTCCCCCAGGGATGAGGGTTCCAAAAGACGACTTGTGTGTTGGGCCTCTCTCCATGCTGCCTTCCATTCCAGCATTAGTCTTGACCTGCCCTGACTTTTCTTCATCTCTTTGATGAGGAAGACTTCAGACATCCAGCCCTAGTTCCCTGCGCTTGGCTGGAGGTACCACAGCCCTTTACCTCAGCAGCTTTGTTTTGCCAGTTGCCGCATGGGGAATCCACCAGCACTGAACCCATCCTGCAAAACCTGACCATCCAGGTCAGGGCCATCAAAATCACCGACATCTGAGCAAACACAGCCTCAGTAGGGAGATACAAGGTATACGATGCCTCTTGAGGAACCAGAGGATCTTTCTGCTGCTGTTTACACTGACTGAGGAGTTTTCTATGGCTGTTGGCATTTACGTTGCTCCTCTGTGCTGAAGACAGCTGTGCTTAGAGATGAGGCTGTTGCCTTCTTTCTTTTCAATCATACTATCCAGGTCTCTCAGGCACTACAAGAAAGCGGCTAACTGCTTTTGGACCTCTCCCTTCTCGCCACTACCAGCAAATCAGTTGCTACTTGAAAATATGAGCCATTACTTCAATTCCAGGGCTAGAAATTTTGGCTTAGTTATACTAGGTTTGACCTATTCAAAAGCATCAAGTCAGATGACTGTTTGGTGCTAGGAGGTTTGGAGAAGTTGACTGGCTTATGATAATATGCTGTAGGGTTGGAAAAAAACATTTACTTAGAAGACTGCAGTAACACACAGCTCCCGTGCCAAGGTATTGTCCCTGGGATGCTCTGGGCACCGTTTAGCCCCTATCCACCACCAGGATGAGACAAGGCAACAAACCTGAGCCTTCCTCCCAGTACAGTGAACCGATGTCCCCAATAACCCTCACTCTGCCCAGCCCGAGCACGCTCCCATTCACACTGGGGCAGATGAAACGGAGAGGGGACTCACTGTACCCCTTTGCACCATTCCCTGCTGACCTCGGGATCAGCTCCTTGGAGGGAGTCACAGCTCAGGATACGTTCCCAAACGTACTCACACAAAACACCGGCAGCCAGCAGCTGCCTGCAGGCATGTTCCCATTGCCTGGGAGCAGGGCTTGAACGTCGAGGGCAGCCTCTGGAGGAGAACAGGTAACCATTACACGAGTAGATACAAGATGTAATAATGACCATCACACAAAACGGCATCACTGCTTCCCAGAAAAAGACTGGAACACGAAGCTGGTGCCACCAGAGCCCAGACACCCCCAACCCTACCTCACAGCCCCCTCCAACAAGAGCTCATTGAGCTCGGCTTACCCGCTCCCTCCGCCTGCTGCCTTTAAGACAGCATGCAGCATGACAGCTGGGAAACCCAATCTGGTCCAAATTTTGTTACAACCCTGCTGCTTTTTATTCTTGTTTACCAGCATTAATTTTAATGGCTTCCCCTACATTAACTTTGTCCTGAACCGGTCGGAGGAAAATTCCTGCTCACTTGCCTTCTGCAGAACAGCCTGGGTAATTTTCCCTTGTCACATAACGGCCCACCTGGGCTCCTCAGGAATGACAGCCGCACTGTGTACTTTGTTGAGGGCAATAAACTTCCCAAAGCTGGGGGAGGAGGATTTACATATCCCTGAACACACTGTCCTTTCTTTGTTCAGTTGGGGTCTTGGCTTGTGCTGATCCAGCAGGTGGAAAATTCTTCCTCCTGTTCAGCATGGAAGGGAACTACCGAGCCTGCGCCAAGGAAACGTAACGATTCCAGGCCAAGCGGCAACCTCCCCATGTCTGGGCAGCTTTGGGCTGGGTTCGTCACTGGACATCTGAGCCTCATGTTCCCATGGAATCACTCAAAATGCCTGTACAACAGGTCCTGAAAGAGATAACGGTGCCAGAATACACAGAGAGAATGTGTTGGAGAGGTGGGGAGCAGGAGGAGAGAACACCTTGGCCCCCACACCAGCCCTCTGCTCTGCGATGGCCACCGCTGCCCTTGCCAGCAGAGCTGAGCATCGCCCAGCGGGCAGCAGCCCCACTTGTGCTATCTCGTGTGTCCCACACACCTTCATTCGCAGCAGGGAGCAGAGGTGAGGATGATGCAATGCCTGAGCTTTCTCTCTCCTGTCCACTCTCCCTCTTCTCACCTCCAGCTCCTTACAGCCACCACCTCTGCTTCCTGCAGGAGACATCACAGCTCCATCCAGGCTGAGCTCTGCAGGAGAAATAAGATTGTCCTTTCCGTTGCTCACCAGATGCTGTGACCTGTGATCCCTCTCCTTTCTCCAGCTCACAGGAAAGTGCGATGGCTCAGGCCAACAGGAAGGAAGAGAAACACTCAGGATTCTTTCAGCGCCTTTCTCATCCATTAAAAAAACCAGGGCAACAGCTTTTCCCACCAAAGAAACTGCAAGGGTTCGATTCAGGCACGTTTCCAAAGTTTTCTGTCCCTGACAGCATAAAAAAGGAATATGGTTACACCAAGGGAAGCTATTTGATGTATCACATGATGCCCATACGTTAAACATACAGATGTTCCCTCCATGCTCCAAGGGGGCGATTTGGAAGACAGAGGACTCAAAAAATCCCACTATATCCAACCATAAGCACCTGGGCTGCTGTAGCGAGAGTGTTGCCATGGAAAGATATGGAAGGCAGCAGTGAGATGGCTGGAGTATTCCTACTAATTAACATGAAGAATTTTGACTGCTCTGCTGTGTTTTCTGCAAGAGCCTAGCAACCACCACTGAAGTGTTATTCACACATCTGAGAAGTGTTTAGCAGGGTCACATGTGTAGCAAGTGATGTGAGCAGGGAGAGATACCTCTCCAGACAAGGCCCCATGAGCTTGGGCACACTGCATGTATGCAGCTTGGACACCTCCACTCCTGCTCCAGGAGGCTCGCACACCGGGTGCAGGCAGCCATCAGACCACACGGGACACCACACTGATACCGCAGGGCAAGGGAGGGGGTGACGTGCAGGAGACGAGCCACAGCTGCAGGGAGGAGGAGACCTGAAACAGGAACTAGATGCCCTACCTCCATGGGACAGAACAGGGCAGCTTGTCATCGCTCAGTTCAGACGTCCTGGCTGGAGAATCCCCACCACCCGCAATCTCCTCTACGTAAAAGCAAGCCTGTCAGCCTGCTGTGCGGGTTCATTTCAAATAGACTGTTTCCACCAAGACTCCTGCTACCCTGCCCTGATAAAACAGAAGAAACAAGACCTTCAAGATACCTCGCAACACCTCCACTAGGCACTAAAGAGTTAGTCAGAGGCCACAGCATCCTAACTTCTTCCACCCACTGAAGTAAAGAAAAGGCAGATACTCCACGTGTGCCAGTCTGGCCTCTTGCACAAAAGGGGCACTACAAACTGACAAAGAACAGCTTCTGCCCATTCATTAAATTCTTGGCATTAATTGATTTCTCTCCAACCAAGCCATAAAACCCAAAGCTGCATGCAAGCAGCATCCTAAAATATCCTTGTAAATCTCAGCCACCACATTCATTAATTACAACCCAGTGATAGTTCAGACCATTAGTTCTGGATGGTAACTTCATTTATTCCCACGTTAATGCTTGATGTCAGTGGTTATCTCATTACCACTCTATTACTTACCTACTTAATCCATCATTGCAACCCAGGCCAGAAGGGAGGAGCAAAGTTTGCCCTGCGTCTGTAGGAAGACAATGCATCAAGTGTAGAGCACCTAGGAATCACAAACAAAACACTTCTCTAATCTGCAGCTGAGGTTATATCTATTAAGAGGGGGAAATGACACAGATGAGTGCTGTTAGGAACACAAACACATTCCAACATTGAAAAATTGTCGATATTGAGGATTAAGTTTCCTATTAAATCAGAACCAAAAGCTTTTGCAAGAATGGAAACACGTATTATCAGTCACAGAAAAAAAATTACCTGCCCTCCTCCTCGTTGGACTCTCCTTCTTCCAAACCCCAGGCCAGATTCAAACAGTTTCTGCCTCTTGCGTGCTAAACAGTTTGAAAAGGAGGCAGGTCAGGGTATGGGCACTGGGAGCTGCTCCCGGCTGAATGCTCCAGAAAACACGCAGGCAGCATGCAAATACCACTAGCCCTTAGCGCTGGTGAAAATACACCTGAAGCCATGTAAAGGTACAATAGTTCTTGGCATTTCAATGCACACCCAGCTGAAATTCCTCTTCTTTGTGAGCAGGTGCTTCCATAAACGTGCTGTGGTGCACCTGCCGCACTCCTGCCTTGTCCCAGGACTTAACTGCACTTGACAATCCAGCCTCGTGGGTCTGATCAGGGTGTTCCAGCACAGCAAGACCAGCAGCTTCCCCCGTCTCATTCCCTCCTCCTTCCCCCAAACAGTCTTGCTGGAGACAGAGTTTCATTCTTCCCCTGCTTGAATGAGAAAAAGGGAAGCTGTTTTTATGTTGTCAGGCTGTGAAACCAAGATGTGAGCTAGGGAAAGCATTCCAAGGGACATTTCCCTTGCAGTAAGGACGGTTCTCTTAAGAGCAAGGAAAGCACCTCTGCTCTACCCATATACGAGTCCCACACTATAGGGCAGGTGACTGTGTTTTCCTGCTTCTAAATGACATGATATGGAAGGACTGGGATCCTCTAATATGGAAGAAGCTGATGACACAAAAGCAAGGCAGAGAAAGAAGACACAGCCCCAAGGTGATGTCAGGAGTGAAATATCAATATTTTCCTCTGTGATCAGTAAACCCCCAGCTAACATGACTGTGCTGGCAAAAGTGGACTCTAAATGGTGCTGTGCCAGAGCAACTGACAGGGCGAGCCTGCAAGAGGCCACAAACAGATGTAATTAAAATACCTCTTCTGCCCTGCTCTCCATCCCCTCAGCAATGAAATCCATTATAAAGCATGGAAAGAAAATTATTTAAAATGTCCCTGAAGCTAAGTTGTTGACACCAGTGTAGACAGATGGATTTTGATACACCCTTGATTAAACAGCTTTCTGCAGAAGGCAAAGAGGGCAGGAAAGGAGCTGGGTGATGAGCCAGAGGACCACCCTAGAAACAGTAGATACTGCACAGAGAAAGCAAGTGCTGTTGCAGGGGAAAGCTGCCCCAATAACCAGCCAGAACCTGAAACAGCCTCATCCCCCTGGGAAGCAGGCTGCAACCCTCTGCTTCAGTGCCAGGCTCCTGTCGCCGAGCTCTCTGCTCCGAGTCAGGCCAGCAATACCATACACATCGCTGCTTCCAGCCTCTGATGAAAGGTTGCGGTGAAAGCAAGCAACAGAAAGTCTCACACAGTGCTCAGCCTGTAGCAGGGCCAGCAATACTTCCATTTCCCATGGAGTTGCACATCATGGCAGGATTCTCCAGGATGCAGTAGGATATCAGCTCCAAGCAGTTTTCCCCACAGGCATTCATGACATCTCTTTCTTCCTTGTTCTCTCACACACAGACGCTCTTGGACTGATAAGGATTGAACTCCCTTGGCAGAGAGGGGCAAAGATGAAGTCTTCTCCCTGCCCCTCTATTTACATCAAGCTGGTAGGAACTCGTTATCTTTAAAATCTCTGGCATGTACAGCTGCAATCAGCCATCAGGCTGTAAAGTTATTAGGGGTGGGCAAGAAAGGAACCAAAACCACATTAAAGCTGTTTTCTCAGGGAAGCAAACGAAAGGCAAGAAGGAAGGGTGTTACAGCTGGGTGTGGGCAGCTGACCTGGCCACCTCTTAGAGACCTCAGAGAGGAAACCCAGGTAGGACAGAGGGTCAAAGGATAGTTGCAGAGCTCAGAGCATGGCCTGGAGATAATACCTACAGCACCCAGAGCTGAGGTTCAACACCGCGAGTGAGCACACACAGGCTCTGCAACCCTGGGTGCTGCAGGCATAGGGGGTCATGGAGCAACTCAAACTAGTGACCACTGCTTACCAGTCCTGTGTCAGCGTAATTCTGGCCCGCCCTGGTGGCCAAGAGCTCTGCAGTTGTTGTTAGCCAGTAGAAAAGGCTCGCAGGCATGTCCCACAAGAAAAGGGGCTTTCCCATCAAATATTCCTCAGACTTTAGGTACAAAGGCATTTGATAGAAGATTCCACATCAGGAAAGAATTACAAAGCAGAAAGTATAAGATACTCAGTATCACCAGGTCCTGCAGGTAGTCAATCCCCTGGTTTTGCACAATATTAATCTCTCATTCCTACCTATTTCAGATGATTCAAACAGAAGCTTCACATTTTTAATCCCCCCTCCTCACTCCCATGTCCTGAAAGAAGTTGAGGCAAGCAGCAAGAATCCCCTATCTAGCATCCACTTTATTATTTTTCTAGGACTTGGCTGTGAGTACCCTGTGCAAACCTGACACTTGGAAACCCTCAGCTGCTTGTTTTTCTAAGCACTTTGAGACTGAGGTGGCTTTTGGTCCCCGTTCTGCTCAATGCAATGCTCAGAACCCTGCTTCATAACCACAGTATCACTGATCTTCAGACCTGCAAATAACTGAGGGGCAGCTGAGCTCCCTTCTGAGTCATCAAAAATTCATCCCCATGCTAACAAACGAACAGCCCAGCCAGTCGCAGAGAGCACTGCATCCCCACCTTTCCTGCAGCGGTTTAGTCTGGGTAAGTGTAATTGTGTGTCCAACAAGAAAGCAGGTGTTTTTAAAAATGTGTTCACCAATGCGGTTCAGTTAACAATGTTTTTAAACACTCTTCACACCCAGCCCAAGTGAAAAAACAACTGCATCTCAGACAGAGCGGGGTACCCTTGCACAGGGTATCACAGCCTCTTGTAGCCCCCGTTTTTGTACCCGGGAAAGGACTGACGTGGGGGAAGCACCTTTATCTTAAGTCTGCTTAAGCAAAGTCTCACATCTTTTAAAATAGGGCAAGAAGGTCACATTTACTGCTTAGCAATTTTTTTCTCTCCCAAAAAGTCATCACCCAAAACTTGCCATGGCCATGATGTGTATGTGGGCACCCATGCACAGAAAGGAAGGAGCAGCTGGTCCCTGCCTTAGTCTCTGATAGTCCGTTCAGAAGCTGACAGTTGAGCATTTTATTCCCCTGCAGATAAAACACATCAGTTGAGCACACCCAGGGAAGTAGCAGGACCAGAGCAAATTCCCAGTAAAAGCCTTGGCAGCGTTCCCCCCGCTCTGCGGCTGCAAGTGAGATGGAGTAACGGAGCACGACACATGGAGCAACAGAAGCTGAACAATGCACGTGTTACTGCAAGGAAAATTAACAATATTAGGGGGGAGGGGGAAAGGGAAAGCTCTTGCTAGCAAATACTTATTAAAACACAATCTTATCCTCATCTGACCCTAATTCCAAGTAAAGAAAGCTGGACAGGCTGCTGGGGCATTCAGGCGATATCGCTGACCATTCATGTATATAATTGCCCAGGAGGTCCCACAGCCACCCCCTTGCCTTTCTCTGGCATCTTAAGATGCTTCAGTTTAAGCCACCAGTATTTTTAAGTCCACTTGGCCCCACTTTCCAGGCTTCCAGAGTCCTCTCACATAAGCAAAGCATCTCCCAGTCACCCCAGACAGACTTGCAAACCAGCTAGTTCACCATGCATCTTGTTCACCATTGCCTGTCTTGGATACAAAAGGACACTCTGGTCACGAGCCCTGCAGTCCCCACAGATCTCCTTCCACATGTCTCCAACGGGGAACAGCAAGGGACGTACTTCTCATCCAAGGCAGCCCACTGAGCAAGCCAGTACGCTCCGCAAAGAGGAGACATCTGCTGCGCTCAGTAGGGTTTGGGGGTCTACCTACCCTACCAGCAGCTACAGCTACTTCAGAGCAGCACAGGGAAGACCAGATTTCATCCAGTTTAGGGACCACACATGTAAGGAATCTTGGGAAAGCTAGACAAGTGCCGAGTAGTTTGACAGACTCCTGGAAAAGGCCACCACTGCTGACCACCCAGCAAGGAAAGGGCTTGCTGCACTGTCCCTAGCAGTCACCGGCCATAAAGTCTAATCACATGGCATAATAGTATTCCTTAAATATGCTTTACATTTGAAAAAAGAATGAAGAACCATGAAGAAAAAACACTGTGATGGAAGGGGAGAGCTGAAGTTCAACCACTCTAAGAAACCCTAAAGACAAATGCACATTTCATATCTTGAAATCTGCAAGAGTTGATTTTCTGTTCCTCAGCTTCAATCGCCTCTTTGCTACTGAGATTTGGCACTAGCCCAAGCCTCCTGAGGAAGCAGAGACAAGGATTTTCCAAAGGATTTGTCACCCACATCTCCTCCCGCAATACTCTCTTGGGGATTTTCTAATGAGCAAGGCCCTCCTTTGAAGAAGGAAAAAAAAAAAAAAAGTTTGCTTTTAAAAGACAAGGCCACAGCCATGAGAAACCTGACAGCAATATTTCTACCGAGCCCTAGCTCCAAGCCCAGTGTTCGCCTGCAAGCCCTGCTGCCCTCCACCTGTTTAAGGAGGATGTTTTCATTATTGTTCAATTTGCAATGAGTTTAGCTTCATGTCCTTCATTGGATTATTTTTATATTTAATGTCCTCTCCTCTTCTTTTTATAGACTGGTAATCTGAGTCCCTTGGTAAGGCTGAGTAATCTTGATCAGATTTTAATCAAAGCCAGCCAGATCCTCAGCTGCCAGTATTGATGCACCTGCCTTTAAATGTTTGAACGATGCCAATTTACCCCTGTGAGGTGCGGGCCCCGTCCGTTCAGAAAATTTAAATTCCTTCCTATGCATCAAGCTAAAACAACAAGACAGAAGCAGCAACCTGCTGCGAAGGGGCTTTAGTTTATAAAACCAATACGCAGGATTTCAGAACTAAATGAAAATCTGAGATAATCCCTCCCCAAATCCAGCCTGGGAAAAGCACTCCGGACAGATCAGTATCAAGTAAGTTCTTAAAACACACTTTTTCCTCCTGTGAAAGCTACCATCAAGTCAGAGTCGAAGGGAAATTACCCACAGTGCCTCACTCCTTGACATGACCCAGAAAATTCATGTTTTCCACCCATAGAAAATGCATATTTCACCCACACAGGGCTTCTTCAGGAGGGACCTGCTTCTGCTTTGTTCAGCAATGACCCTTGTGTCACTGGCAAACCCCAGCATCCAAAATCAGTATATTAGTTGGAAAATAATGAGATTTCTGAAACACAAAACGTTGGCTCCATTTTCCTTACCTTTAAAGGTGCTATCTGCCAGCATCCCTCCGCAAATCGGAAAGATATAAAAAAGCACTTAGATGAAAGAGAGTCTCATCTAATCGCCTGACTCCAGAAGATGAGCTTGAGGTAGAGATGGGGGCTGTCCCACAGAGCTTGTCAGTATTTGGAGTGCAAACAGCATTCACATGAAGCCAGAAACAGATGATTACCTAAAACACCCTGGTAAAGGCCAGACCAGCCAGTTACACTCATTTATTTTCACATCTGGGGGTAAAATCCTGAGAAACACCAGGGATTCTGCAGGTTCTCTTTGGTCATTTCCACCGAAGCAGAGGTTACATCCAAGGCAGCACATCTGGCACTCACACAAGCAGCACCTGAGGAGTTACGCCAGTGCATCACGATAAATCTGCATTTCCATCCGTGCTGCTAGAGTGTCGTAAGGCCTTCAGGGTTTGTCAGAACCACGCTCTAGTTTAGGCCCAGTCCTGAACAGAAGGAGGAGAACAACTGGAGGATCTCAGTCCCTCCTTCCCTCAGGAGGTTGAGGATTCCTACTCCTCTTTTCCAGCTGCTGGCTGGACCTGCCCTCCCTTCTGCCTCCAGCTGGGTTCACTTTGCAAGCAGGGAGGCTGGGATCAAATCCTCCCCTGCTCACGACTGTCACTGCCACCCTGTTTCACAACTAGGTATCTCAGGTTTGTTCTCCACACCCCAAAGTCAAGCTGGAGGAAACAGAATCACTTGCAAAAGGCCAAGACGTAGCCCAGCCCCTGAACTGTGCTTGGATCCATATCATGTCCTTCATGCGAGTCCAGTAAAACCAGTGACCCATTCAAATTAAGTAAATACTACAGGATTAGATGCTTCCCTGCTAGGAACAATGCCATAGGACAGTGTCATTAAGATGTTATTACTCATTAAGAGGAGCAAAACCAAGCTGGGCATTAAAAAAACCAACACGAGTCAGCTGATGGTTGTAAGGAGAAATTACAAAAAGGTAGAGCTAGGGAGGAGGGAAGAGCAAGGACTTTGTCTCTTTCCCCATGGCTCCTCCACAGCTCCATGAGTCAAAGAGTGCTCCAGTGGACACAACCCCACCAGTTTCCTCCCATACAGAAGGAACCCTAAACAGGCTGCAAAGGCCCTGGTGTCATGCCCAGGGACTGATCCCAAACCCTGTGGGGGGTTTAGATCCAAGTCACTGGTGGCTCCTCCAGTCTCTAGACGTTCAGACAAGCAACCCACATGGCATTGATTCAGCTGCAAGCAGACACTTGGGGAAGCTACGGCAAATCAGCTAAGATGGGACTCAACACAGGTTGCATATTAATAGGCATATTAAACCACCCCGTAAATAGTCTCATGAAGGAGCCTATACGGAGGAGCATCTGCAGGGGGGTTAACGAGCTTCAGCTCTTGCAAGCAGACCGCGTCTTTTGTCCTTTCATATTAGCTCACCCAAGCATCCCTGATCCGCGACACAAGTTCCTACAACAGATGGTCTTATTAGTGTCTGTGTGTAGTGACAAGGAGACAACAACAGGTGGGCTAGACAGTAACTGAAACACTTCACCCCACTTGCCCCAAACCAGGTTCAAGATCATGCCAAGGGCAACCAGGATCAAAGCACAAAATGGATGTCACGCGTAAGCGATCCAAACCATGCTCACATGCCTCCTGCACTGTTAAGATCTTGGCTGGAACATGTTGTCCAGTTTGGGATGCTGATCTCCAAGACAGTATGAGCAATTGGAGACAGTCCAAAGGAGACAGACGACAGTGACTGGAAATCTATAGGAGATGGCTGGCAAGGAGAGATGGAAAACATTCGTGATGCTTGGTCTAGAGAGGATGGAGACATGGTTATAGTCTTCAGAAAAACAAAAAAGGAAAGGGGGGAAAAAACCAAACCACTTTTCCCCACCTGTGAAAAGGACAATAAATTCTAAGCTTAATTTAAAACAAGGAACCTTTCAGTTAAATATTTCGAAAAACTTTCCAAGTGTATGGACAGCAAAAGCACTAGACAGCTGTCAGATCTCCACTGCTTTCTTCAAAACATCCACAGTTAAATTAAACCCTTTGGGCTATGATACAGAAGACCCTATAATTCAGCCACGAGGCAGTCAAGAGAGTTACAAGCTCATTCTGCACTGTGACATGGGGAACAGATAGTCCAATGCCAGTGAAAAAGAAATTAATTTCCAGCTCATCATAAAAACACCAAAAAAAACCAAAAAGCCAGACAGCAGCTGCTGCTTAGAGGGACCTTTAAAAGCCCTTCCAGTGTGAAAAGGCCAACAAGGGAGGGAGCAGGCGTGTGCTTTGAGGGCTGGCAGGAGTGGCGGGGAATGGAGAGGAAAAAGCCACATCAAAGCTGGGCCTGCTAGGGTTGTGGCAAAGAGATCAGGAAGAGCAGAGCAGCAATACCTACTTGTCAAAGCAAAGCCCTGCTGAAGTCAAGAGGATGCTCCAAGAGCGTTCAAAGCTGTACTCTGCTAAGTGACTCACGCACTGCACGCTGCTCGCCGTGCCATCAGCAAGGTTCCTCGTGCCCTCGCAGGACCTCCCACAGAGGCCCGGGTGCTCTCTCTCCTCCGGCACGTCCAAGCCTTGCTTTTAGCTGCTGGCTCCACTGTTCACCCGTGCCAAGCCAGTCCTGTCTCCAGGTCAGGCCACTTCCACACTGTAACTGAGGACTGAGCCTCCAGGCTGACTCACACTTCATGGGTGCTAACACAAGGCACGAGCACACAGCTGGGTGCTCTCAGTACGCAGAGGAGAAAGCGTTTGGGCATGTCCATGGTTTTGTCCATGTCCAACCAAATAAAACAATATGTATATCTATCCGTATCCAACCAAATTAAATATATATTTCTATACATCAAACCAAATAAATCACAGGTACAGAAGCTCCTCAATCCTGAGGCAAATGTGGGTGCCCTCAAGCTCTCCTGAACTTTATCTTCCTTGGAACATGGGCAGGAGCCCAGGATTTGCACTCCATCCTCCTTGGAGTTGAGTCCTGGGCTGCCTGCTGACCTCTTGTGCAAGTGAAAAATACAGCCACTTTGTTGCCTGCCTCATCGTGAGCCTGCTCGATTCCAGATACATTGCTTGGAGCCAGTTCCTGCATCTTACCTTCAAATCTATTCAAGGCAAAACTTCTTCTGTGCTCTGTGGCCCAAACCTCCCCGCATTTGAGCTCTTCATATGTTTTTGGCTGGATCTGGAGTCCAGGGAGCTGAGAAATCCTTGGAGAAACCGAATTCTGCCTATTTGCCTGGGTACTCCTCAATACAGATCCATGATAAAGCCTAACCATCCGATGGAGACTCCCCTAGTGACAAAGACAAGGTTTGCAGCAGGTTTCACTCCAGATCTAGTAGCTATTCCTGCATGCCAGACCTAAATTTTAAGCCCATAAATATTCCTCCCCAGTTTCTCCTCCCACATTGACTTGTTTGAGCGAAGCTCGGCTCAGACCATCACCCTTACTGTATTTGCAAGAACAAGTGCAGCCAAAGTCAGCTCACCTGAGAAGAAACTTCTTGACCTCTTCCACCACTCCTTTCCGCACGTGCATCACGGAGAGACTGCGAGACACATCTGCAGTGAACTATTATCCTCTGTGCTCTGCCTCCCGCTTTGTTTATAGAGACTTTGGGGAGATTTGTGGGCCTGGTGATGAATTATAGGGAGGAAGACAAACATATTTTACTGTTCTGGGCAAGGAGTGCTGGAATCCCGTGGACATCTGGAGGAATTATTTGCAGAAAATTAACATTGTTTGTCATTTGCATGATGAACTTCTGGATCTCAAATGACTGATGAGAAGAAACTGGTGGGAGATGTTCATTATCCCTGATGGAGTGAAGCCCCTTGACATGATGCTAAGGTCGCCATGATCTATGGACCCACTGACTGACAACTCCGAGTGCTCTGGAACTGAACACACAATATAACTGGGGGCGTAAGTGATCTGCCACATTAAATGCCGAGGCGTTAGTAATTGTTGCTTGCCTCTGATTGCCGGGAGTTTCGGATGCACTTGCTCTGACTGTCTCACAGGGCACACACATTAACTCCTTCCTGACTAATTTCAGGACACAAAATTCAGCCAGGGGCGCCTGCAGGTACCCAGGCAGCCTCAGGGATGAAAACTTCCAGGCTTTCTTGTTTATTTCTTGATGTGCCTTTTGGGAACATGCTCTCAGCAGCTCCCTGACACAGATTCCCCACCTCTGCCTCAATAGCAGTTACAAATCCCAGGCAGTGGCAGATAACATGCCTTCACCAGCCCTGCAAGGAAAACACTTGAATTCACAGCATGGCAGAGAAGCCCTCAAAGCTTCCCCAGTACCACAGTGCAGCACACCTTGTTCCTCTTTATGTTAATATTTGCTGCTTGGGAGCTAACTTCAGGGTTTTTTTCCTTGCAACATTAATGTACCGATGCCAGGAAGCAGCTTTTCTCAAGAGCTGGGAGCACCTCTAGCTGTAAGGCAGGGTGGCAGGCACCCAGAAGAATTGTGTCTGAGAAACATCATCTTACTTAGGACACGGCTTTTGGTTCCTCAGCAACTCAAATTCTTCCTTTGAAAAGCTCAAATATTCATTGATCTGCTTCTGGATTGTTGCTCCTAAGTCCCCTGAGCTGGTGTCACCCAAACTGGGGGCAAGGTCCCCTCTGCTTCCCAAGGAAAGAGGCACAGCTGGGGTGCAAAAGGGATGTGAGGTCTCTGCAGAGGAGCAGCGCGGGTGCATCAGCTGTGGCAGGCTTATTAGAGAGGGATGCAAGAAAGGCAGAGGGCACCTGGGCCCAGCTCAAATTCACTCACAGAAGCACTGCCTCAAGTACTTTTGTGAGTTCCTCTAAATTAATTTCCCAGTGCTTCCACCCGCTTACCTCCAAGCAGAGAGCACAGCCCTCCCCCCCTTCCTCACAGGGCTGCTGGGAAGACAAAATTACAAACATTTCTGCGCCAAGAAAGCAGGAGAATGTATACTTACTATAAGATCTAATGAAAAACCAAAATGTTTTGGGCACCAGCACTACCCCAGCATCGCTACATGATAAGGAAAGCAGGGGAAGTCCTCTGCTGTGGACCGCAGCCTCCCCAGGAGCACAAGATCTGAGGAAAGATAATTACACTGACAGTATTCTCTGTGCAAAGGTACTGCAAAAATATGCTGACACCTTTTCTTATATCAAACGAAAATGCTGCACTGATTAACACCAGCAGAAAAATTCAGCCCCAGCCTTTCTGAAACAACTCAAGGCCATGATGCGACAAGCACGTGGATGGGGTGATGCAGTTTGATTTTGCCTCGGAGACAAGAGCGCCCTATAGATTTGGGGCAGGCATGGGAGAGCCAGCACCGTACCCACCAGTGCTCCATGAACAACCACAGCTCAGCGGATGGCTCCACTCCAAGATCTGTCCCCCCTTACTGGGACCGGAGCTGAGACAGGGAAAAAATTGAGCATCTGGAAGTCCATATGAATAAGCTAATGCCACAGCACTGTCAGTCATGTGCTAATACCCTTAGCTAAAGAAACATATTGATCCTGATTGCCTGGAATTGCACTTGAAAAGGGCTGGGTGACATTTCCAAGGAGACACGAGCTACTTTCAAGTCAATTAGCAACATTGGAGGATTCATGCCGAGGGGACGCAATCACCTCCGAGGAATGCCAGGAGAGAATGAGAATTGAATTAAGCCTTTTCATACACCAAGAAACAAATCCTTTAATGGCCTGTAACAGCTGACGGGACACCGAGGGTCGTCAAAAGCATGCTGGCAGCAGCTAGGTGAAGAAGCTTCCCCATGATGAAGCTGAGGACTGCAGAGCAGCTGAATCTTTGCTAAGGACCCAGGAAGGCATGCAGAGCCACGCAGGGTAATCCTCTAGATAGGAGAGCAAAGGGAAGAAAAGTTTAAGTTCTATGTAAATAATGCATGTGAAGCTCTTCATTGCTCTCCAGGTACCTGACCTCCCTCGGGGCTCAACAGGAACACCACAGCCAGCAGCATCTCACACACGACTCAGCAGCACGTGACCTTCACAGAACAGGCACTTAGATGAGGTCTTTCGCCTACTGCCTTCCCCAGAAAATTCCTTCCTCAATATGGATCCCAGGGACTCCTTCAGAGCCTGGGATCCCAGGCAGGTTTGAAACCAGCACAGCAAACCCAAAGGCAGAGAAATTAGGGTAACTGCAATCCCTCTGATTTTTCTATGAGCAGGGGCTCTGACCCATATTTAGTTTCCATGATTCCTTTTATGTTCCTATAAACATGAGGCTTTTACCCAGACTCAAGGCTTTCCGGACAGCTTTCCAGAGATGATTTCCTGCTCTCTCACAGCAACTGCCGTCATTCTGTCTCACACGCCAAGGAGCACAACCCTTTGATCCATGTGCAGGAGGGCGATGAGCTCCAGTGAAAAGCCTTTCAATCCATTCTGCAAGGTGGAAGTGACCCCACCAGCTACAGAGTGACGGAGAAGCCTCAGACCTGAACAGGTCCCAGAGGAGTATTTCAATCTTCATGAGTATGGCACAGGAAAAAAAAAACCCAAAACACTGGAAAGAAAAGCCAGCCCACCTGTTTTTTTCCAACCTCAGATCTGCATCAAGCTCTGCAAAGTCTCAAACACTGTGGGTTTCCTGGTGATAGCATCTCTCAGTAACAAGCCCAAAGCCATCTTCAACATACTGGTGGCATTCAGAGGCCCCAGAAATGCCAGTGTGCTCTTCCGAGTGTTGCACCAGCCCAGGAAAACTGCCCCTTCAACCCCCTTCCAAAGCCAAATAGTTCAGCCTAAGCCTAAAAGACAAATCATGTCCTCATCCTTTTCCTCATCCACCCACCTACACCAGGGATGCTGCAGCAAGAGCTCTAACTGAGCTAATCCTTCTGGCAGGAAACTGCTGCTGCAGCAGCACAAGTTTTACCAGGCGTGTAATCACAAGATTTGCTACTCATCCTCACCATGATGCAGGTTCTCCCAGTCCAGCACCAACCAAGACCCTCTCGGTGCACCCCCAGCTTTCCCACCTCCTCTCTTCTCCCCACTGCTACAGTCCTGAACTGAGGAATAGAGACAGCCAGCTCCAGTCCCAAAGGAAATCAAATGGAAGTTGTTCCTTTCAACTCAGCTGAAGAAAAGAGCCCGTGCCTATAAACCTGCAGGCTTCAGGTAGAATAAATGAATCTCCTAATAGCCCCTGCAGACAGGAAGAGACTCGGGAAATGGATTCTCCCATGGGTTCACCATAAAGTGTCCCTTTGAGTTTTTAACCAAGCATTTTCTCATGGGAGATCCTCGCACGGCCAGTGATTTCCCAGAGCAGAAAATGAAAGCAGAACTGACACACATCTGACAAGTCCTGCAGAGCCGGAGCCCCCCTGCTTTTGGTAATGGAGATTATGCACAACTCAGACCACAACTGCCTACCCAAAGCACAGCCAAAAAGCCTAAGAAATACATTTTCACTAGAACAACAGAGCGCAGGGTGCCAGGCTCATTTTGCAAGGACTGGTAGGAGCCTGGATCTCAATTAAAGCTAGCAGGGCTCAGAATAGCCTTTTGCAGGATTTCCAGCCTGGAACATAAAGCGTGGGTCATATCACTGGAAGCACCTGAGAAACACAAACGTCTGAGGCTCAGCTTCAAAGTGACCCTTGTTTCAACACCCGCATATTTTCCTTCGCGGATGGAATATGGTTAAAAGCAACACATGACGACCGTTTAATACTAAAGAAGTCAACCAGACCACATTGATGCAGGCAGAGGATGCACTTACAGGTAGGGAGCAGATGCACAGAAGTGACTTTTCCAAGGCTATACAGTAAATCCAAAGCACAACAGAGGTTTAACCCCAGGTCTTCCAAACTGCTTTTCTCCCAGACTGTTGCACTTTTCTTCCTGCTTGCTATTAAAAGCCAACTGAAGGGATACAGTATGGCTGCATGGACATGCTCAACAACCAATTCTCTAGTGAGAAGCACAACTGAGAGAGAATCCACTCCCTTTGTGAGATGGGAAGAAAGCAGAGGAGAACAGCAGGGTGCTCCTGACAAGATGTGAAGGAAAGCAAAGGGGTTTTATCTTTTCCTTTACTGTGAAGAGACGTCTGCATTTCTCTTATTAACAGCAAGGCTCAGCCTTAGCTAGAGAACAGCAGGAGAGGCTAAGAAATGGGGCTTTTTCAAAGCACCATTTCTCTATAAATCTCAAAGATGAGCTGTTGCCCACAAGAGCAGCCCATTACATTTCTGGGGCCCTCTCACTTAACCATTCAGGAAGCCAAACTGGTTGATTTAATGACCCTTTTTGGGTTTCAAACGAAGCAACAGCATCCCCCCAACCACCAGCAACCCAGAAGGACCCAATAAGGTACTACACCATGTGAGAAAGTCAACCTGATTGCCTCAAGGTCTGTGGGGGCAGAGGGGATGGTTCAGCTCACTTCCAGGCCTGAGGAAACATCAACTCATCTGTATGGAGATGCCACCATGTGTGCTGGTGTATTTTATCACTTTTTTATTAAAAAGAGAAGTAGTTCCCTCTTCTACAGAGCATCACACGCATGAGGGGCTGACCCAATTGCCTTTAGCTCCAAAAAGAAGTCTGCTGTGATACCTATTGGGTCACAGATGCTGTAGGAAGGGCAGAGAGACAGAGGCACTAGGAGTGGATGTGCTTAACTGGCCAGGTGACAAACCGCTGGGTTAATGGTGGGCTCTGTGCTGGGTGGGTGGAAGGGGGAATGAGCAGATGTCTGCAGAAGCTGGAGGGATGGGAGAGGGGAGGACCTGTATCACGTTTTAAAGCTGTTTGCTCTGGCTGTAGTTGTCATGATGAATTTCTTCTACCCTTGGCAAAAAAAGATGCAAACCCCAACCTAGTACAAAGTTGGAGGACGACTCAGGTATTTATTTATTTCCCCCCGAGCCAACTTCAGCTCTCTTCCAACCCCAGTTCACCCCAGCAACCCCTACTGCAGCAGTCTCAGCATATCCAACGAGCCCAGGAGTTCACATCTCTGCACCAGGAAAGCACTTAAACACATACACACACACACACCCCGGGGGGAGATCTTCCCTCTACCTTCTCATATCTAGACCTGAGGGCTCAGCTGTGTCTTCTTACATAGATATTTTTATGAAGACAGGGGAATTAAGTTTTATTAAAATAAGGGCTATGATTCTCTCTGTCACATGCTCCCACGACACAGGAGTTCAACATGACATGTATCACCAGGAGGGCTACCAGTAAAATTGCAAGAACTAGCAACCAAAAGACCAAGGTTCAGGCCAGAGGCAAAGAAAAGACACAGCATTACAAGGGGCTGAACATCTCGTATTGCTCTCACGTGTGTCCTCAGGTCAGGTGTGGAGCGGAGACAGTGAGGCAAGGCAGCAATGAAACAATACTGATCGTGTTTTCCTTGCCCTGTGCCATTCATACTCTAAGGCTGTTACAGCTGCAGCCACGTGTTCCCCAAACAGCTGCAGACAGAGAGGATTTTATTCTCTCTAAAGCTAAATCTCTAATCCAAAAACCTACAGATAAAAAACAGGGTCGGGAAAGGAAGCAGTGCCCAGCTTTCACCACCCAAGAACCAGCTGTGCAACTGCCTGGGTGCCAGTAGGACAGAGATAACGATGCTGAAGTGGATAAAATCAATTGTTCTGTAAGAGCTTTCTGGGACCATTAGTTAATTAAGCTGCCAACAGATAAAGGTCTATATAAAAAGCTCTGATCACCTTCAGCACCCAAGATTAAAGAAAAGTAGTGGGTCTTGATGCCCACCCCCTGCCTACTTGCAAAATGCAAACCTATTTTTTCTCTGCATGCTCTCTACTTTCATAGAGCAGCAAGAGTTAAAACCAAATCCACACTCCTCCAGCAAAAGCAAAGACGCTGCCAAGCACATCAACACCAGGGAGAAGGCAAGCACAAGCCCGCGGCTTGCAAGCTGCCCAGCTTTATTATTTCTTGAAACAAAGACATCAATTAGTGAAAATATTTTTCAAGAGCTACAAGGGATGCAGCACCTGTGATGAGCCTCTCCCAGACCCATCCGCCTCTTGGAAGCATCACTGGGAGATGACAAGCAACTTTTTTTGCTTTGACCATCCTCAGCCCACCAGCAGCCACACCTCAGCTTTCCCCATAGATGTTGAAGTTGCCTCATTCTCACCCAAGGGATGATGGACCTACCCCATCGGTGCTGCGCTCCAGTAGCCTCAGCTGGGTTAAACCCAGGCAGGGTCTTTCTAGATAGTGCTCCAAAAGGTGAGCTGGGGAAAAAAAAAAAAAGGGGGGGGGGGGGAGTTGGAGGCCCAAGAACAAGACAGGATCAAAGAAGGACTGTTCTCTAAAGACCTTCAATAACAGGGCACTCTCATGAAAATCACAGAGCATCATGAGGTCTCGGCAAACAGGAAAGCCAAAGACTGCAATTGCCTTTTTTGAACGCCCTTGAAGATGCTACAAGACTAAGCAGTGCTCTCCTCAAACCTTGTCTTTCCAAAAGGGATGGCTTCTCAGTGTACCTTTACCTTGCTGGTGACCCACAGATTCTTTGTAACCTTACATCCTTACCTTTAAATCTCACTCAGGAGCTGAAGCCAGAAGTTAAGTGGTTTACACACTTCTGCTGAGATGAGTAGCATCATTTTCTCCTGGCTCCCCACGTGAATTACAGCCCCCTCTGGGCAGTGCAGAATTGCTTTTGACGAGCGGCTAGAAACACTTCAGCACTTTCTGAACAGATAAAAGGAGAGCTGTTGAATCCAGTACATTCTGGGGAACACAGAGATTTTGCTTCCCAACGGCTGTTTACAGCGCTAGCACAGCCTGCCTGGGATAGCATTAACCACCGTGGTGCTCCAGCAAAGTTACCACCACCACCCCACACAGGGCGGTGGATTTGCCACAGGAAAGAGCAGACCGTTACACCAACAGCCTCTGGTTAACACGTAAATCCCAGCAAACTCATACACCCCCTGCTGCCATCCAGGTTTTCTGAGGCTCTGACTCCCCATGTGCTCGAGTCAGAGCCGGCCCCCATTTTTACAGCTAGTTGGAGGGCACAAGCTGGAAAGGCTGGAAAGTGGAGCTCCAGAAGGAAGACACAGGCATGTCCCAGCACTTCTCCAAAACAGTGCAGTGGGATGGGCTGCTGATATGTCACAACAGCACGGCACGAATGCAGAGCAGTGCACCGAGGCAGCATGACCCCCATGGGGCTAGCGGCACCCCAAAACCAGCAATGAAACCATAGGACTGAGCAGTATTATTGTACACCTCCTCCCCCTGTGACTTGCTTATTCCAGTCTCACACGACCTTCCAGCAATGCACAGCTCAGGAACATCTTTCATTATTTTGTTTAAAATTCTTTCCAAACCCATTTAATATTTAGCATCCACAGTATCCCGTAGCAATGAGTTCCACGGTTTGCCTACACGTCACAGCAAGCGATTTCTCCTTTTGAAGCATCCACAAAGTCATTTCACTGCAGATGCAGAATGAAATGAAAAAGCAGGAGGCGGTCCAGAGAAGAAGAAATAAAACCGTCACAGCTTTAGGAAGAACTGGCAAGGAAAGGTTAAATGAACTAGGTTCATTCAGCCTAGGGAGGGGAGGAGAAAAGAAAAAAAAAAAAAAAAAAAAAATAAACAAAAAAAACCAAGACTAAGGCACACAGCAATAACAAACTTCCAGTAGCTAGCAGGTTATTAAGACAGCAGTCGATTGTTCTCTGTGTTCAGTGGCAGGAGAAGAAGAAATAATTTAACTTTGAGCTAAGAAAGCTTAAGTTTAGACATTAAAAAAACCCCAAAAACCGCCAAAAAACCTCTCGCACTAGAACAGATACCAGGGAAGTTGCAGAATTTTTCACTGAAGAAATCTACAGAAAGATTAAATAAACACCTGTGTGGAGGGGAAAGGTGTAATTGATCTTGCCTCAGTGCCAACATACAGAGATTATCTGCAGAGGTTCGTTCCAGCCTTCTGCTCCGTGATACCAACAACAAACTTTCAAAATGCTTTCTTCATGCATTTTTAATTACATTTTAATTTTTGTCCTCACATAGCTTGAGACAAGTGTAAAAAAAAAAAAAAAGAAGCCGTATCTAATAAATCAAAAATTACATGTTTTCCTTTTCTCCAATGTAATAAAAAGATGTAAAACTTCCAGATCTGAATAGATATATAAGTTAAACTATACAGTCGCACCAATAAATATGTATGGGTGTCGCGTCCCCTTTTGCTTTGCCAAAAATAGTACCAAATTATGCCAACCAATGAGAAACTATGTTTCATTAGGAAATGAACTTTAAAATACAAGATTAAAATGTGTTTTTTAAATCAAGATTTCCTGCTTGTTGATTTAAATCATGATTAAAATGGGTGATTTAAATCAACCATCCTGAACAAAACATGCATCTTTCTTAAGTCTTTAGGATGGAGAAGACAGTGGTACCCTGAAGATCCCTCAGATAAATCTAGTTTCTACTGCTCTGCTCTTTCTCCAGCTAAGCAGTCCTACCACATCCATCATCTTTGAAGAAAAAGCAATTTCCATACCCAAACCTGACAGTCCCAGTCCTTTTCATTACCCTTCTTTGGACCTTGTGCCTGCACAGTTCTCCTGCCCAGGGAGCATCATCAAGAAATTTCAAGCTGACACAGAATCTGTCTCAAACAAACTTCCCTGCGACAATTATAATCAGATCCTCCCTGGATGCAAATAGTGTTTCTGAGCGTGGGCTCCAATCACAGCTCGTGAATAATTATGACAGGATTTCAAAAGCCGCCCTCAAGAACAAGTGGAATGTGGAATCAACACGCCTTCTCGCCAGGCTGGAAGTACATAGACAAGAAGGGAACTGCCTGCTGACAAGACACAGAGCAGAGAGCCCCAAAGACCTTGTTACAAATGGATATTGGATATTTCATCCCAGAGTTGGACCTGTGGATCCTGTCAGGAATGCACTGCACCTTGGCCAGATCGCAGCCACTTCCAATATGATCTCAAACACTTCAGCCAAGGGTGGCTGAGCATCTTCTCTAAACCTCCTGCTGCTGCCTTCTCCTTCCAGCAGTGTCTTCTCTGCTGCTCACTGGACAGGGCAGCCGTGACACTTATTAGAGTGGAGTTAGTCTAAGTGATCTTCAACCTGAGCCTAAAGGAGCCATGAGGCTGCCCCAGCCATGGGCTGAGGTAGCTTTGGAAGCTCCTCCAGGAGCTACAGCCATACCTCAACACCTTTGGGTGGGCTGCTACCAAAGCCAGTCTCTGGCTCCAGGAAAGGATACAACCAGGTACTTTCCATCTGTGGCTCAGCCCCACATGCAAAAGGAAAGTCACAGCAAAAGAGCACCACCAGGCATTACGCTCCTCAGTCACAGTCTAAAGCATCAAGGTGCCACAAAGCTGGTGGCTCCATGTTTCTGTAGATCACTCTGGGCCAGGGATGAGCAGGTCAGATCTCCAAGTCAGGTCACAGTCTTCATGTAGAAGCTCCCCCAGAGCTCTGAAAGCTCCAGACCCCAGAGATATTTTGATTTTCAGGCTATTCTGCCAAGACCACTAGCAGAGGTGCAAAATTCTGGTGTTTCAGCATGAATCTTCGGATTTCCCTTCCTTGTAGTTTCCTAGATCCTACTGACAATATTTCTGACACACCTCCCCAGACTGTACCTCTGGGGAGATTGGTTCTAAATTGCTTCAGCAGAGAAGACTGACTGCTTCAAGTCAACACGTCCATTCTTTGCTACCCCATCCAGCATGTCCACACCAGGAAAAAAAATAAATAAAAAAAAATTCCATGCTTCATGCACTTGTCTATCAGAACTAGGCTGAACACCAGTTCATTTCTCTGGGCCCATGGACACAGAAGGGACTGGGATAGAAAGCAAAGCCCAAAGTATATAGCCCTTGTCAGGACACCTCCCAGTTTTCCCTTTCCTCCAAATCCAAGATCAGCTTGTGGTTCCAAAGATTCCCCAAGTGGCTTCCACCATTTTAATCTATTTACTTATTTAACTGGATCTGAACTAGAGAGGAACAGAAAGCTAGCAGGGAAGCTGAACTTCAGTTATTGCAAAGCCAGAATGGCTCTCCAGTCAACACAGGCAAAGATCCAGCCTCCCTGACTGACTTCCATGGGCCACATGGAATATCCCAGTGCCAGAATCTTTCTTTCCATATACAAGAAGTGGAGGGAGGTACGTGGAGCTGAACAATGAAACCTTTCCAGCGACAACGTGTGAAACAGAGGCAACTCTGCCAGCCTGAGCCAGTAGCTCTGGGAATCACAAAGATCTCAAACCCAACCAGTCCATCCATGAAGGAAATGCCTCGTGGCCAGTTTAACTGTCTTGGCGGTGGCAATTTTAGTGGAACAGGAGCAGGAGTGGGAAAAGTCATCAGCAAAGATGGAGGTGGAAAGGAGAAACAAAGACAAATTGAAAGAAATAACCAGAGCTCTAGGAGGGAGTGGGCAGCCCAGAATTGACTTGAAATTTTCTCAGTCTCTACCGAGATTTCATCAGAAACAAAACAATTTCACCAAATGACATTTCAGCAGGAATCCACCAAAATGAAAAGTCAGAATTTCACCACCACCACACCACCAAAAACTGTAATTTTCTCTGGTTTGGCTTTCAAGACTCAAAAATTAAAGAACTGTCAAGACTTTGAATGCTTTTTTCTTCTTTCTTTCTTCTTACTCCTGCTATTAAATAAAACAGAAAGAATGTCACCCAGGGAGAGGATTCACCTGCCCTTTCTTTCTCACCTATTCTAACTTGCCAAGACTTCCTTCTGTTTTTCAACAAATATGAAGAGTCTGTGAAAAGAAATGCTGACACACGAAAAAAAAGCATTTGCCAAAAGTCAAGGAATCTTTGAATACAAGTACAGAATAGAAATGAAAGACAACAAAAACATTACTAAAAATAACTTTTAAGCCTCTCATTAAGAGAAGTCCTTCTCCCGTTCGGTACAGTGGAATCCTTGGCATTTTTTTCTTTAAGTTGATCGCTACGTTGTTTTGTTTGTGGTTCTTTACCAGTTTAATATTTACCCTGTACATTAAAGTTGGACAGCACAACAGGGCACTGGCCAAGTCAGGCTCAGGATTTCCAGCTTTGGCTCAAAAGCTAAAATCTGCAGCGGGAGGCCAGATCGAGCTTTAAAAACAAATTCAACACCTTCCACAGCTCGAGAGGCATCTCTTTTCGTCTGTCATCCCAAGCAATTCTCCTTGCAGCACAAGAAGCAGGCCAACACCTGAGCGTATTTTTGCAGATGGTCCTGTGATTTCGCAAACTCACCCCATGACGAGAGAAAGCGGCACAGAGCTACAGTCTAGTCTGCCTCTCCGGCTCTCAGCAAGCAAATTGACTGCCTGGCCCCGGTTTCTGTCATTAGAGACAGGAGTCGTTAAGAATTCATGCCCACTGCCAATGCTGCATTTTTTGGAGAGGTCCTGCACTCAGGCAGAACTAATGAGCAGGCAAAGCAAGAGAACGGCAGTTAAAGCAGAAAACACGCACACAAATATAGCCAAAATGAGAATGCAGGCTTATCTGTAGGTCTTCTCCCCTCTGAGGTACTTCAGCAGCATCGCATAATGAAATGTTTACCCGGGGGAAAGGATGATTGTCATACCTGTTATACGGATGGGGAGGCTGAGGTAGGAAGGATCTAACTGTACCGAGATGTACTGCAGGGCTGTGTTCGAACTGGGGCTGGATTTGAAAGGACCGATCCTGACATATTCATTCAGCCGAGGAGATCACAAGGTGAAGACGGTGCCGTCGCCCAGACGGCTCTGAAGGCTGCAAATTCTCAGCTGTAAAAATAGGCCAGATAATACCTGTCTGAAGGGGATTTACCCTGCCATAGTTGCAAAATACTTTGCAGTCATTGGTTAAAGGATTTTATCAAAACACAGCCAGAGGCTGGACGAGATACTAACGTCCCCCTCTTCCAGCTATTGCAAAAAAAATCCTGTTGGTTTCTGGGAGCAGAAGGCAGCACTTCTACCTGCATTTCTGTGCGTAACAGGCACCCCACGGAGCATATGCTTACCGCTAATAAGAACCCTAAATGCAATGGATGAGCAGAGAACTTAATCACATATAGAAATAGGACATGCAGAAAAAAAGGATTCACAGAGGGATGGGCTCCCTTTGCGCCCATAGAGCAGTTTACATAACGAAGGATGCTCTTCAATGTACACATTTCCATGTACGGCTTTACTGAATAGGGGCTGCTGGAGAATCGTAACTAAAGCATTTCTCGCTCCCATCTGTTTATGTTGTAAGCCATAATGTTACAGCTGCATTTATTCCTTCTTCCCTTTCTCTTCCTCTGCCTGCTTTTTCCCCAAGCATCCAATTTTTTAGGCCTATAACCCTGAAATGATAAAAGTCTCCCATTGATTTCAATTGGCTTTTGTTTAAGGGCTTGGTAGCAGAGAAAAAAATTGAATGATCATTCACTGAATGAGACAGATTTGGCCCAGTTCCCCAGCTGGTGTAAATCAGCATGAGCCCACGGAGCTCAGAGGCTCCCTGCCCTCTGCTGATGACTTAGCCCACTTTTGTGCACACAAAGAATTTTAATGATGCTACCCTGCATTGATGGCACCTGGACCCAGCGTGCAGCTTTTAATGTTGCTCAACAGCTGCAGCTCAGAACTGTGCGTGTTCTGCCTCACTCACCTTTGGGACACCCTGTGCCATGGGCTAGAAGCCATTGAAGTCACCAGGGTCCTTCCCTGAGGCACAAGCCTTTCCACCACCACGAGCCATTCCAGTCTACCGGAACTTTGCTTCTAGCAAAAGGTAGAGCACCCTGCTAATCCCAGTACTCAAACCAAGATGCTCTCAATATGGTACACCAGTGTTCTGGACTGTGGCATAGGAAGGGTGAGGAACAGGCACCTATTAATATATTTATTTCACCTCCCTGCCTCTCCTTACTCACCAGAAGGAATTAGCCTACCTGGGCTGAGAGGAGGCAGCCTGTGCTGGCAGCAAGGTAAAAGGCACAGGGAGGCTTTGCAGCAGCATACGCCTGAGGCAAGACAAGAGGCATACCAAGAACAACTGCTAAGCCACGCTGCTGCTGGAAATCCCCCGGAATTAGATCCCCCTCATGATGTAGGTACTCCTTCACTCCATAGCTCACCTGTAGGCCTGTCCAACCTGAGCAAGGTGCCTCTGAGAGGGGTAGGAGGGGACCAGGAGAGGATACAGCACACACCACAGCACTGCCATCTCAGGGCTAGCAGTAGGTGTGGTGTCTGAATAGGAGCGAGGAGATAGAAGGCAGGGCCAAAGGGAGTCAAACCTCTGCCAAAATGTGTTTTTCCCTGAGTTTTCACTTACCTGATTAAAAACATACTACAAGAGACAGTCTAGAGG
This sequence comes from Microhierax caerulescens, assembly GCA_035590215.1. NCBI lineage: Eukaryota > Metazoa > Chordata > Aves > Falconiformes > Falconidae > Microhierax > Microhierax caerulescens. The sequence continues at coordinate 6,000,284 of JAVJGJ010000030.1, forward strand.
AGCAAGAAACATTTGTCTACAAGCCTCTAGCACTCATCAGCTGGATCCTTCTTCCCCCACAGAGAAGACTGCTATAGTAGTCCAGGAAAGGAAAGGAAAAGCCAAAGCAAAGAAACGATCAAACTAACAAGAGGAAAATCTCCTCTGGCTGGCATGTCTCTTGCTCACCTTGATTAGTCGGAGCAGGATATAGACATAAAATTACAGTTGCTTCCTCTGTTCCCCCTTGCCCCTCCTTTGTGTGGGGAAGATGTTAAAAACGTCAGGCTTGATTTACCCTGACACTCTGACTGACTCATGACAGCTATAAATCCTCCCCACCAAATGCAATCACCTCTACCCGCTGCACAGCTGCAGATGGCAGGGGGAGGAGGTAGGGAAACACGGTCTCCCCCTCTCGCTGCGCACATCAAGCCCAATAACAACTTCTTTCACCCACCTCAAAAGAGCTTTTGTTCAGGTTGCTCACGTCTTTGTGCGAATGTGTTTTAAACAAGGCCATGCAGTATCTCTTTCGCTTTGCGGCTGTCTGTGTTCATTTTTATTGATGCGAGGATCTGGGTATGTGCTGGAGCCCACACATTCAGCTCAATCTGACCACTGCCAACTGAATTACAGCTCAATTTCACCAGGGTGATTAGCTTTAAAAGGAGAAAGAAGAGGGGGGAAAAAAAATAAACAAACACCAACCTATCCTTGTACAAACTTCCAGGCAAGAGAAGCACAGAAGGCAATAGCTGAAGTGTGGTTTGGATAGAATAGCAATAGAAAGCTCTAGCCAGGAGGGAAGGAAAAGGGATGGATAAAAGGAGAGAGGGAAAGATCTAACAGGAGAAGCAGATGCAGTGCAGTCTGGGATATGGTTCTGGCATGTCTCCAGAGGCCGAAGCAGTTTCTGCAGGATGGAGGTTTTCTTTTAAAAATACTAATGGGCTGATTTGCAGAGCTGCCTGGTTCCCAGGTCTCCCACAGAAACTACTCCTCAAACATCATTAACATGTGTGCACTGCTGAGAACTCCTTCCAAATATGACCCTGCAGCCACGCTGCCTGACTGAGGCAGCCAACTCAAACGGCACCTAAACGAGAGATGAAAAGGATCTTCCTTCCCTTGCCCAGCCAACACCCACCATCCTCACATGCCGGTGTTTGCTGTGGCACTAACGTACTTCATAGCTGGGATGAGATTCACACATTTGGCTCTTACCTCTTGAGGCTACCGTCCAGCCTCAGCCTCATGGGTTGTGCTGTCCTCCAGCTCTCTGAGCCCAGATGTTTCTGGTAAGAACCATGACGTAGTCCAGCATCATCACCCTTCCTTCATCACCTGCCCTGTGATTTCTCATCCAGTACACAAGGTCTTATGTGGTGGAAGAAGACTCTGGGGAGATCCACACTTCAGGGAAGAAAGTGCTGTTAGTTGGACCACAGCAATTACATCCTCCAGCGCTCAGCCCCTGAGTCCCTGTTTCAAGACAAGAGGAGAGAGTGGGCATAGGAACTTGGCCACAGTCTTCCCAAAGGGAGAAGGGAGGAAGCAAAAGAGCAATGGGTATCTTGCCCACTTGCTGCGAACCCTTTCATTATGTTCAGCATCCCCAGGGATTTGTCTTCCATGACTATCTAGTTCCACTTCACATCTATTCTCCTCTTTTGGACTCCACAGCAGCATGTGGCAATGAAAAACCTATGTAATTATGCACTCAGAAAAATGGATTTCCCTTAATTTTCTTTAAACCTTCTGCTTAACGAGTTCACTGGGTAACCCTCAGAACCTGAATCACAAGACACTGCAAACAATCACCTGTGCCATCTCTTCTACTCCACTCCGGCCTGTACATGGCTTGATCACACCCCTCTCCCAGCTACCCCTCTACTCAACCAACACATCTCAATCCGATTAATCTCTCCTTGGGTGGAAGCTCCCCTGTACCTTTGAGCATGGTCTGTATCTTTTTGAGCTTTCCTATAGCCTTCCCAAAAGAAGGTAATCACAAGTCCAGTGGTGGATATTTCGGAGAGAGAACTTCATTCTCTCCCTCCTGCTAACATGTCCGATTCCTGGGTTTGACCACCAGTGAACATGGGTGAGATGTCTAAACCCCATGCCAACGCTGGCAGAGAGCTGGATACCACGCAGTCATTGACAGAGCCCAGCATCCCCTTGCCACAACGATTTCAGATACTGAAGGACCAACAAAATTGTTCATGTTGTCCTTTCAGAGGGTTGCTGGAAGAATACTTTGTCAAATTTTTGGAGGGACAAACAAGACATATTCTGGGGCTTGGGGCTACTTGTATTTACCAGCAGAACTACTACCGAGTTTATATCTTATCTATAAAAAGAAACCCAGAAACCTCTCCATCCCAAGAGGGAGAAAGCGCCTTTTGCACAGTGCAATACAACACAACAATTCTCAGTGACATTGGCATGCTGAGCTCCCTTTGTGCAATCTCCTGGTTAAAGAAAGTTCAAAAAAAAAAACAACAACATGTGTGTTGTGTGATAAACAAAAGCACCACACCTGGAACCCCTGTGATATGGAAGCTCGTTTCTCTGTAGTTATTTATAAACTCTTCTTTCCAATAGTCAGTAGCTTCATAAACTAGAGCAGATCAATACACCTGAAAACTTAGAGGCAGATCAGAGGGAATTAGATGACATTGGTGTATGCATCTTTAGAAATTGGAAGAGAAGAGCTGATCAAAAAGCATAGGTCAAAAAAGCCTTTTTTTTTTTTTTTTTTTGCAATCAGGTATTTTTTTCCATTTCCAATAAATTTTTCGAGGCGTTTAACATGGGGAAAAAAAAAAAAGCCTATTTTGTATTTTTTTTCTCATCCCCAAACCCAAGTAATTTCTGATCTTTCTCGTTGAAAAATGCCAGAAATCAAATCTATCACAGTTTTGGGAGCAGGGGGTGGGGAAAAATCTGACACAGATTACTTTATATCGAGTCTTATTTTCGTTAATTTTTCACTCATATCCAGCCACCACTTTTTTAAGCTGCTCAGAAAAGGGAAAGAAAAGGCATTCCTTTATCAGCAGAAGCACTGCAGCTCCTGGACAGACGTGGTTATTCTTCAAGTGTGAAAAACTTATGGGCTGCAGGCTGCTGAGACAAGCCGGAGATCACCCCCAGCCATGGGAATGCGAACACAGCGTCAGGGTTTCTCTTCTGCGAAGCCAGAAACGAAGTCCAACCCTCCAAGCTGCCTCCGAGCCACTTCCCCAGGCTGTCTGCAATCCAAATCCAATCACATCTGACTTCAGGCCAAGTTCAGGAAACTTGATTATCTTTTTGCCCCTATCCGATGGGAGATGGCAGGTTGAGGGGAAAGAGAAGGGAGGAGTGAAAAATTAACACAAGCACTTAAGATGTTATGAAACTGCAATATGCATCTCTAGCCTGCCCCCTGGTCCTCAAGCCCATACATTATTTAACAGAAAAGAAAGCATAAATGAGCCAGAACAATAGCTAGAGGGAGGGAGAGGAATATATATATATATTTAATTCCTTAAACCATGCCCATTAGTTTTGTTTCTTATTTAGGATACTGCATTAATCATGCTAATATTTTACAGCCGGGCTGTACACTTTAGCCATTACTTTAATCAAACCCATCAGCGTACCCAAGAACACGCTACCAGGTGGGAATAGCTGCTACCGCTTGCTGTTAATTACTTTGCATTTTACAGCAATCAGCAGCAGGGGCTGAGATCATAATAAATTCATGACTTATGGGTCCATAAAATCATTACCGTAGGAAAATATGTTTTATCAGGCATTCGTCGGGCTGCTGCTCAGAGAGAGATTTCTTGAAGGAAATGACACCCATGAAATTAAACCAATCCTTGCAGTCAGCAGAAATGCTAATGTGGGCACAAACAGCCGAGGCTTGTGTGGATCAGAGGGGTGGCGGAGCAGAGGGAGGAAAAGATGGAGGAGGGCTTGCCAGCCTGGCAGGAGAGGCACTGGGGGGAAACCAGCTCCCCCAGGACAGGAGGGACGGAGGGAGGACAGGGCACTGGAGCGAAAGGGAAGAACCGAGAGCAGGATGCAGGGCTGCTAAAGGGTCCCAGCACCATCACTGTCACAGCCTGAACCTGCAGGGACATTGCTCCATGAGACAGCTAGGCACAGGAACATAGAGGGAAGAGTTACTCTCACCCTTCTAACAGGAGGAATCCTTCCAGCTAAAGACACACTGATGAGCTGATGTGCAGCAGTTTCAAAAGCCTGGGCTATATTCCCTCTCCAATGGCGGTTTTCCAGGAGGGAACCCAACGCATTCATGACTAATCACAAAATCTCTTCACTTAAATGAAACGCCTGTGGTTTTGCACATAGGTAATGTCAGCCCGGCCTCAACTTCCTATGCCCAGACGGGGTCACCCGAATCCAGAAGCTTTAATTCAATCACCTAAAGCCCACGCAGATTACACGGGATGTTACAGATGCGATCAGTGCAGGACCCCCTCCACACGGAGCACGGTAATGCCATCACAGTAAAATCGAGAGCAATGCTGAAATCAAGCAGTGTCAAATTGACATAAAGCAGCAATAAAGAAGCCTCAGGATTTGAGAAGCATGAAAGGAGCCTAAATGAACTTGCTGAATATTTTCTAAGTCTTTCCTGCACTCGCATCAAATCCCATGGCACTTCCAGAGTCATTAGCCCTGCCAGTTCCTAAAAAACAAACAATACGTTCACTTTTAATTTTTTTCTTTTTTTTTTTTTTTTCCCAATCCAAGACCAACTGAGTTTTCTTTGGCAAGAAGCCATTGGCTCTTTAAAGCTCTTAATGTTTCTTGGCCTGTGAAAAAGAAAAAGTGGAATGCCAACTAGAAAATACCTCCAAAGTGTTAAATTGGCCAAGCCCTTGTTTTTTACTGTTTGTTTCCGTTCAGAAATACTAAGGAAGCTCAGTCATAGCTGGTTTGTTTGGTTTATTTGCCTCTTCCAATTACACTGTGCAAACAAGGAACATTATTTAGTGTTATTTAAGCATGAAATTATAACAGATCATTTTAAATATCAAGGTCCTAAAAATAAATCTTTCTATCAAGGCACAGCAGGTCTAGATCTACTAGCTTGTTAACATCCACCAGGGTGGGCAGATGGCAGGAAAACCATGGTGGAGAGCTCACTGCGTACAGGATTTGTTGCTTTCCTTTCCGGGGATCATGAAAATCTGGGCAGCTCAGCTCTAAGACTGCACTGCTGGGGCTGGTTATCAGAAGGGACATGGGAGAAGAGCCAGGAACATGGGCAGAACAAGCCTGATGTCCCCCAGAACATCATCCTGCACAGTGCTCTGGGCTTTTCCACTTGTACACAGCCCAGAAGAGCGGCATCAGTCACCATTCGCCTGTGATCTCCAGGGAAGATCTCTCTGGGTCTCGTCTCCATGAGACATGGTCTGTAAGGGTTTGTTTGTTATTCCTTCACCCTGGGAGGTCTTCCTACAAGAAAAATGTGCCTCCAGCACCCCACACAGCTCTGTGTGGTACCTACACCACCACTCCACAGACAATATAGGTCCCCACACCCTTAGAATTAAACCAGAACACTTGGCCAAACCACACCATGGCTCCCTCTCCAGGCACTGCACCTGAATTTCTTTCCTTTAAAATCTATGGAGACATTGGAAAACACAGAAAGAGATTATCCCATGCCAACCAAAAGGAGAAGGCATGGACTTATGCCATGGGAGATGCTCCCAGCTCTAGATACAGCTCATCAGAGATTTCCACACTATAGTCCAATGAGCCAACACCACGCAGAAAGAACAGCCCCAGGACTACATTAGCCTGACACCAGCCTTCATCCAGTTTCCAGCCACCTTGTGCGACTTCCAAATGTTCTCAGTGTCACATCTGGGGCCTCAGCACAAGGCCCAGGACTCGGGTTGCAGAAATGTTTATGCCAAAACCTCCTGTGTAGCCCCATCAGCCACACAAGACAACCCCAAGCCCACTCCCCAGCCTTGTCCCCACACTGTGCTCCCCCCAGGCTGCAGCAGAGCCACCCAGACCCTTCCCCTCCTTCTGGACCAGTGGTGGATCAGAGGCCATGAGCAAACAAAAACCCTGCGTGGAACCAGCCATGGATAAGAGCAGGTTGCAGCAGAGCTCTGCTGTCCCCAGACACACTGGTTTTTCTTTGCAAGCTGTCTTTACCTTAAGAAACCCCAAACACTCTAATTGCTGGGAGTAAACTGCTCCCACCACAGCCCAGACAGCTGCTCACGGCTCAGCGCTGCTGGCCTGGCTTCAGCCCCGGCTGAGAGGGAGCAAGGAGGAACCGAGACCTGCAGCCAGATGCTCCATCATCCCCTCAGGAGCTCCTAACCACCCAGGGCAAACAAGCCACAGACTCTTAGTGTGATAAGCTATTTCTCTTTGACTTGGCATCTCTAGTTAACCCCTTCCCTACCTTCCCAAGTGACAGGAATGATCCAGATCACACTTCAAGATCTCTAGATATTGGCATTCCTCAAGACTCAGAAGGGCAACGAAGCACAGCGAGCCATAAGGGAAACATTTGCCCAGAAAATACCATGCTCCAGCCAAGCCTACCTTCACCTTCAAGGAATGAGGCCAGATTACCTGGGCTAGACCCCCACTGTGTGGCCCAGGGCTGAACCCTCATCTTTTTGCTCCCCTGTAGCTGGTTCCAAGTTGGCTGTTACTACTGGGGCCATAAGTAACCTCATCTGACAGGTATTGCAGCCTGGAGATTTCCTCCGTTATGGTCCTACCCATCTATAAATATCCTTTTCTTCTTCAGGGAAAGAGCGTCTGACCTGAAGTGTATGAAGCTTCCTGACAGGCTGGGAAAAGAGAAGAGGTTTAAATGTCAGCTAAAACAATCTTCATTTTCTTTTCTAAATTTGCAAAGCTCCCCGAGTCACTGGAGTGAGGCATTTGCCTGTTTGAAGTTCAGCCTGAAAAGCCTTTTGCAAAATATTTGCTGAAACACAATAATGTTGGAATTGGAGGGGATTAAAACAGCTTCTGTCTTTGCCCCATCCCCCCTGAAGCACCTCTTTAAGAGGGTTTCTGTAGAGGCAGGGACTTAGGTCCCTATGTCTTGAAGGCGCAGTACAAAAGAGAGAGGGGAAGAAATAAAAACGTAAAGCTCCTAACATCACTATTATTGAAATGCCTCATTTGACATTTTGACTGTTTCAATTAGGTAACAAGGAACGCTCCACTTAATCCACCCTCAGATGCTCAAAGAAACTCTTTCCCTTCCCCCATCCCAGATCCCGCCTGGCAGCTACTTCCCAGCCTCCGGAGAAATCCCAGCCTGGGTGATGGCTCCTGCCCCGCGGGAGCCATCAAACCGGAGCTTACCCAGCCCAACGCTGGCTGACATCAGGGAGCATCCTTCCCCCAAACCCTATGTCAGAAAGTCTGGGGAGAAAGTAAAAGGGCACCCCAAAAAAGAAAAAACCACAACCACCAGTGCCTTTTCTCACCATGTCAGGAGATGCAAGCATAACATGGTACAGTTCGGCCACCAAAGAGCTGGCCTCTCTCCCTCATTAGGATTAATCAACAAGAACCCCTCGCTGGTTTCAACTGCGGCAAGCTGAAAAATTACCTGCAATGATCTGGTACCCACGAGAGAGGATGAAACACGGCAAAAACATTCCCCACCTCCTAACACATGGTTCTGGGCTAATTTGATTGGGTTTGCTTTATTTCTCCAGGATCTACCCGCCACTGTGATTTTATGCCAAGGAAGCTGAGGTGCTGGGAGCTCTCCTTTTGGCATGGGTAACGGCCGGAGCTCTCCTCCACAAAGCATTTTACTGCTTTTAAACACAGGTGCCTACGGTCCCCGTCCCACAGGTGAGCTGCTTGCATGCTGCTGGCTGGGAGGGGGACTCATGGCCATTACAGGGGAGACAGCACACACTCCATAAAGTCAGGGCGACCGCCTTCAGCTGGGGGAGCTCCCGGGGAGATTGATCACCCTTACTGGGAGCACTTCACTTGCCTGGGGCAGAAAAGCGATTCACCAGCTCTTCCTCGGTCTGACTTTTGCAGACAGCTCTCTGAGCACCACCAGGAGTATTTTCTCCCACATTTGGAGGTGGAGGAGGATGGACTGATGCACACAAAACCACGCAGATGTTTGATGTCCACAGGACAGCACCTCACCCTAAAAACTGGGGTCTTGGAGGCAGTAGGCTGTTACAGACCTCAGTCAGCCAGTGCTGTCCATCTTTTGTACCTTTTTGAGAGGATCGAGAGACTGAGAACAAAAGGTAGATTTAGGTGTGAAGAATTACCAGGGACTCCACCTGCCCTAACTTACAAGGACTTTCAGGTCCAAACTGGAAAGCCTGGAACCTGGTGAAGAGGAGTAGGAGCTGCCTGACAGAGAGCAGAGCAAAGTAGAGGCAAGGCATCAAGAGGCAGTAAAAGCTCCTCTTTTTGGCCTAAGACCCAGGCTTATCCCTCCCATCCATATAAGTCCCATCTCTCAAGTGATGGGACAAATCCTGGCTGTTTTATACCAATCATGACCTCAACCTGTTTGTCCTGTCCCAACCAAGGGCAATAATCTCCATGGGAGGATAGCAAAATTGTACCCAGTTGGAAAACTTTTTTCCATTGCTACTTTAATAACACCCATAACCTCTGCTTGCCACAGGTATGTTAGCAAGAGATGTAGTTTTCTCTATACGTGAGGAAAAATCAAAACAAATACAAGTGTTTCCACCATCGCCTTTCCCAGTACAGCCTGCCTGCCTTTCACATAAAAACCAGCTGGCTTTGTAATCTGTGCTAGATGCCCCCAGCTCCTAAATACAAAGTTAACTTCCATCACATGGCTCTGCTCAGCAAAAGGCTTCTGCTGTAGTTCAGGAAAACATTTGTGTGCCAGGCAGCACTTAACCAAGTGTGAGACTGTCTGCCGGGAGAACAAATAACTTGTAGAGCTACATGGAGGCTTTGTGGGAAACTAACCCTAATCCTCTTCTGAAATATCTTAGCTACCTTTGAGCTCCTAGCCCCAACAAAAGGCACACAAACCGTCAACAATAAGACTAGCAAGAAACACCACGTCCCTGCATCCAGCCTCTGAGCAGTGCTGGAGTTACATCAAATAATCACTCCTGCTCAGCTTCTCTTCAAACCAGTCCCAGTGCTTCCCTGCTCCACAACCAGTGGAAGGGATCAGCACTTTTCTGCTCTAACATTAAGGAGCCTTCTACTTGTCACCAGCCTCCCAAGTTCACGGCCAGCCCATACCTAGCTGACCTTACACCAACATCTGCTTACTCTAAATAGTTCTCCCTAGTTAACTATTTCTGCTTCAATATACACACAGTAGATCACCTCTTAGTCTTGATTTTGTGAAGCCAAACCTTAAGTGTGATGGGCTCTTCGCGTCCCTGAGTCTCTCTGTGGGCTCCTTTATACCTGTTCCCATTTGACTTCATTAGTCTTCAGAAAGAGCGTCCAGAGCATCCCCATTATTCCTGATGTGATCTCACCAAACCAGTGGACAGCAGTGCTAATGCTTCCCCCAGTCCACTGGGAACATCTCACTGGGGCTTCTGACAATCCCTGTTACTCAACCTTGGCTGCATCTCATCATCCTGGTGCCCCATACTCTTCGGAGAAAACACTGACCAGAAAGTTATGAAGGTCCCAGGATGGGCTGTCCTGAAAGGAAAACAAAAAAGAATTAAAAAAAAATCCTAGAGACTGGGACTGGAGTCCCAGCCTTCCCTCACCACAGCTTTACTGCGTCCTTTACTTTTACTCTGTCTTCCAGCTCCACTGGCCAGGCGAAAAAAGAAACACATGCTGGAGAGCTGGACAGGATAACTAAACCATCTCCAGGGTTTGGAGGAGACTGGCCCTGCAAAGAAAACAGACTCAACTTCCCATCTCCCCCCTGAAACAGATTATCCCTCCAGGGCAGTTATTCTCATTCCCTCAGCACGGTGACACTCAGGCACCCTCACCTGCATGCTGAGAAAGCCCCAGGCATCTGGGGCATGAATTTCCCTCAGCTCTTCACCAGGGTGGGCAACACTGACTTTGTTTAGACAGGGTTGCCTCACCCCAGCTTTGTTCCTCTGCATTCCCACCACCAGCTCTCCACACAGAAAGGCAGGGTGGAGAGCTGGAAAGGTCCTTAATTCCTGGGAAAGGCAGCTAAAGTCCCACCAGCTCAGCCCAGGAGCTACCTCAACCTCAAATAGAGCTGTCCCTTCATGAAAGAAGCATCCCTGTGCCTATAGAAGGGACCTGGCAACAACCTCTCCCTCTCAGGCAATTGCCAAGATGATCCACAGGCACAAAATACCTGGTGCAGCCCAACCAGAGGCACCTCTATTAATCACAGCCATCCACAGTTAAAGTTGTTTAATTCAGAGGCGAGAGAAGCTGCTCAGCTGTTTATGTCCAAGGGTTAAATTTGCCCCAGCCGCACACTAAACACATTTTTTACAATCTGGCAGTGATCCTTGCCTATTAAGCATCTCTGGCTTCAGAGAAGAGGTATTGATTTATTTCACTTTTATGGCTGGAGGTATTTATTCCTATTTGCTTTCTCGCTTCTTCACCCCAGCTGGGGGGGGGGGGGGGGCGGTGAGGAGAAGAAAAAAAAAAAAAATTACAAGGCAAACACACCTGCTAAAGTT
>JAVJGJ010000030.1:6024405-6058865 GCA_035590215.1 Microhierax caerulescens
CCTCCATAATGTGGAAAAGGTTCAGCTTCTCACATCACTAGGTGGTAGTGAGCCCATCTAATCTGTATACAGGACCAATTCAGGATGCCAGCATTTTAGTTGAGATGCAGCCAATGAAAGGCTAGAAATCATAATTTACCAATTACGTTCAAAACATGCTGCATTCACCCACAGCCATGCAGGATCCTGTGGTGATGATGCTCTGCAGTGCTCCAGTAGCCCAGACACAAAGATTCCCATCACCTCTAGCACAACTACCAGTCCTCCTGCTGAAGAAAAGTTTCCACCAGCATCAGTTCACCACCAGAGGAAGAATTATTGCACGCAGCAGGGGCAGCAGCATGAATGTGTGAACTGGCTCATGCTTCCCCCATGCACTTCTTACTGCTAGAACAGGTGAGAAAATAAAAAAATAAAAAAATGTAACAGCCTCAAAGGCTTGCTATCACACATGCCTCCTCACCCACTTCTCTCAAGCAACCACAATTAAGCACACCGTTTTCTTGCACCCTTCATTCAGGGAAGCTGCCAAATTGCTCTCTCAGCAACAGTATGCGTTTTCTAGACTTGAGCTTTGCAGGAAGGTAGCTGCTTTGAGGTATGGGTCACTGCAGTAGCCGGCAGATGGAACTTTAAGTTCTGCAAGTCCAGAGACGAATGAAGAGGTTGCAGCATTCCTCTGCACAGATCAATGCAGTTACAGCAGCAGCAAGAGCATGCTGTAGCCAGTTCAGACCTCATCCTCACAAGCTCTTCCCTCTCCTCCAAGGCTTGCAGGCTTTGGCACCTTACAGGGAACGGGCAATTTATCTCTGCCACATGGTCTTTGCAGAGCGCCCTGCATTCTGTCAGGAATACAAACCGCAAGTTGCACCAGCCTGGAAAGATCCAGCAATTCGAGAGATGACAGAGGTGCCCATCAGCTCTGTGTTCGTGGCCTGCAAACTTCCCCAACATATCCCAAACGTGAGTCCTACCCCACTCCCTCCCTGCACGAGTGCCCTCTGCAAGCCCAGCCCCCCGCAGCCCGCTCACAGTGCTGTGATACAGCCCACAATCCTATTACAGGGTAGCGTCAGGGGGACGCGGCTACCAGCCCTTGCACAAACAAAATCCTATTACAACGGAGATCCTGATTCCAGCCTTTATTTACAGAAATTATTATTACAAGGGACCCTGAGGGAAATCATGGGTCTGGGTTTTATACACTGAATTCATCATTGCTAGGGAAGAAGCCTCATAACGTTTTGAGACACACTAAAATGCAAATTACCTTCCTGTTGTATGTCATGGAGTGGGGAGAAGGAGGGAAAAAAACCCCACAGACTAAGCTGTCACAGAAGGAGAAAAAGGGAATGGCATGTATATTTCTTCCATCCAGCCCACGGCAATTTCCATCTGCAAGGTGCACTAAATCCTTTGTACCACTTCATTAAGTTACAGCTGACCTAAGCACAGATTGTTGTTCTGTCAAAAAAGCGCAGTCCAGCCTCTGTGCCCTCTGTGGGGCAAACGGCCACGTGGGCAGCCCAAGGAGGACTAGAGCAATTCAGAGCTGCTATCACATGTGATTTTTTTCAAGCAGTGCCAGCATTGACACCAAATGCTGGGTTGGAACATCTGCTTTCAAGTGAAAGAATACAGATGAGGAAGGGGAGCAAAGCCCCGTTTCACCCCCCTGAGATGCCACATTGGGATGTGCAGGAAAGTCAAGGCATCAAACGCCCTGGGGCACTCTCCCACCTGCAACTCATGCATAGCCCAGCAACACTTGAGCACCAACACAGTCCAGTGGTCAGTGCTCCCGTCGTACACACTGATTAGCTGATACAAGCAAAGAGGGAAGGATTTTGATGCCCGACAAGGAACAGATAGAATATCTTCTTGAGGCAGATCAACCCGTTAGATGCATGCTGTTCTGCAAATGATGATAATGAGGAGGAGGAGGAGGAAGAGAAGGCATCCAACTTTACCTGAATCTACAAGAGTGGCTCCTAAAATTTGTCAGTGCAAAGCAAGCGAGGCATTGGAGGAGAAGGGGAGGTGGTCTGTACAGCGAGGTTGCACGACACTGCAGTGTGGGAACTGTAGCACTATCAGGGTTAGAAATCAGAGCACTGGCACCAGACTGATTGTATGGACCACACTGGGCACCATCAGAGTGACATACACCCACACCAACAACCACAACAGCTCTCCAGGAGAGAACCAGGAGAAATGGTGTTGGCCTAGGGACAGCCAAGGTACGGCTGGCACATCAGCACAGGGTGCGATCTCAAATGCTGAACCAAACTTCCTGAAATTGAGGCCAGAACCAAACCGTTCTTTCTTTGTGTCCTCAATCAGCTCTTATCTCCTGCTGTTATCTCCATCAGGAAGGGAGGGTGTGGTCTTCCTCACCTCTACGGACTGCAGCCAACAGAGCACCCTAACAATGCAGGGTATCATGGGTGCTGGCTCCCATAAAGCTGTTTGCCAGCATTTCACATTTCAAGGTGAATCTGAAAACGCAGCTGCTTTCTTAAGTGTTAAGAACATGCTTCACTCCAGCTTTTCATCTCAAGCAACACACAGCGCCAAGGGCAGCTTGCCAAAAGCAAAAATCACATGCAGGATGAAAAGCATCACCCTCGGGAAATCCGCATCCAAGGAAGGCTAGAAACCTCTCCCCCAAAACTGACAGAAGCACAAGGTTATTTGAATCCCTCCCCTGCCGAGGCAGTCTCTTTCAATTTGTTCAGTGGACGCATTTCACGCCTCACCTGTGGAGTGACTGCTTCCTGAAGGAGAAGGAACCATGGAGAAGTTTGAGCACAAAGCCAAACCTGGATTGTGACTCTTGTTTTTTACCGCTTCTCCCCCACTGAGCTGCGTTAAGAGTGAATTTCAGACAGACCAGCAATACTGTCAGTGTCTGAGCCACAAGACAGCAACTCTTACGTTGGAAGGAACAACACAGCCCTCTTCATGAACCCATCCTGCTTATGTTCTTTTCACAGCACAATTGGAGGCTAAACTCACACTCCAATAATGGTGCTGTGGATGAGTCATCTCCACTGCTGTCAGCTGGAATGATAAGGATGAAATTGCATCACTTATCAGCAATGAGCCAGCAGGGAGGCGGCTGCAGGCCCCCTGAGTCAGGCTGTGCTTTGCATTAGGACACTGAGCCCACAACAGGGACTTTCTCAGAAGCCCCAGCCTTTTACCCAGTTCCTATGCGAGTTCAGCATTGCTTTGAAGCCTAAAACCAAGTTAAACATCCATTTGTAGAGACAGCAACTGCCTCTTGCATCTGCTCACGGAGGAGAAAACTTTTGTAGGGCTCTATGATAATTTTAGCACCAAATTTAGCAAGTTCATAGTGTTTTCAAGCTGAGATCCTGCAGGGTCAACGGGGGTGGACGCACAGACCATAATGGCTCTGACTAATAACACCCAACTCTTGGCTGGCTGCCTGGTTAATAAAGATCTGGATTACCCCAATGGAACCTGACCCTGATTTAAAGTCAAGCTCACATTTTACAGCTGCACACTGCAACTTCTAAGCTCATACCTTACGTATCTTTTCTGACATACCTGTTTCCTGTCCCTCTTTTGGTGAGCCACCAAGAAGCAGGACCATATGCGGGGTCTCATAATGGACAGGTCTAAAAAAGCAACTTCCAGGAGCTAACCAGTCTGATACATTAAAGATCTGAGCAACAAAAAACACTGGTTAAAATTATTTGCAGCAGAACAGTCCTTCAGGGAGGTCTCCCTAAACCAGCCCACATTAGTATTTATTAATACTAATGCCTAATAATACTAATTATGAATACCTTTCCACTCACACACTTTACCCTCAGGATGCACGAATAGATAGCCCGTTGCAAAGAAAGATCCACCCAACATACTGGAGAAGATATTTCAAAAGTACCTCCCCAGCTCCAAAAGCAGCCCCTGATGCAGCACTTAGCCTGCAAGGCAGGTGTCCATGTCCCTGCAGCGAGTTTAACCCTGAAAAGTCATGACTCGCCAGCATTTTCCTCCTGCAATTTGAAACATAACAAGCTGTGTAATGTCAGCTCAGGCTCAGTGATTCATGATGGAGTGGGTATGCGAGTGATCACCTCTTACCCAAATACATATAATCTTGGCTGACAGCTATAATGGACATCTGAGCCTTGCACTCCATGGGAGATGAAGCCAGAGATCACCTCCCCGGGATCAGCTATCTGACTGGAATATAAAGGCACGCGTTGGCATTGAGACTGGTGCTTCAGGGATTGAGCACTGAACCAGGCAGTTGCCTTCCCAGATGGCTAAGTAAAGCCAATAAAGAAGCCATAGGTTTATTTGATGATTTAATCAATAACATAATTATATTAATTCAATAGTTTGATACAAAGCCACTTCCTTTCTGTTTGATTTAACTGCATTTCAGAATTTTCATGGCTTAGTTGATCAAATACATAAAATAGCAAATGTGTTAATTAATTAATCAGATGTATTTTCCTTAACTATGAATTGCAAGAGGCCTGGAGGCAGAGAGCTCTATCACCCAGCGACCACGTAACAACAGCCCATAGATTTGCATCTATAGTCATCGTGCAACCAAGTAATGGTGCCAGAATTCATCTAAAAGGCAGGACAACCGTACCACGAAGGGACCTGGCAGAGAGCAGAGATGCCGGTGCATCTGCACCCTTTAAGTATGTGCATCTATGCTAACACAGAGGGGTCTGACCACTTCTGCTAATGGATGAAAGAAGAACTAGTACCAGGTATTAGTACTTTTCCATTTACAGGGAAGAGGACTAAAGTGTCTTCCTTCAGGAGGGTGGAAGAGTCTAGGGGTGCATTTTTCAGCCTTGCACCCTAAGGAAACATCAGCTAGAGGAACTAGTCAGCACTACCCCTGCCCAAAGGGACAGTTACATGATGAGCCCCATCCCTAGTGTTAACGCCCCAGAGAACCACTGTAATAGGCTGAAAAGCCATAGTAGGAATCTCCACCTTGTTAAACTCCAGAGAATCCCTCCCAAGGCAAGGAGCGGGTATCAATCCCTCTCTCACAAAAGAACTCCTCATGTTGCTGGGCAGCCACATTTGAGAAAGACTGGAGAAGAGCATCCTCCTGAACTGGAGGGATACTGGCGCTGGTTGCAATGATCCCTGGATTTTTTGTCTTTCCCCAGGAAGGACAAAAAAAAACCCAAAACCCACACACACACCCCTGCCTGCAACTATAGCCATACAGTAATTCCCAGCGTTACCACAACCTGCTTTCAGGCCAGTTCTCCCTTTTTCCTCCCCCTTTCTCCACTTGAAAATCAGCCAACCCCTGACACTGCCAGAAGAGATGCAGTAAAGGCGATCGCAGGTCAGCCTCCTTCAAACAATTCCAGGGTCTTCTTGCCAGGTTCCTCTCTGGGTAATACCATCCCTCCAGCAAGGTAGAAAAGCCTCTAATTAAAAAGACCTGGGCAGCAACCCACCAGCTCCCACTCCTGCCCTGATCAATGAAGCTTGCTAATTAAAAGCAGTTGACCTGAGCAAAGAATGGCTTGGAGGAGATTAGCCCAAGAGAGTGAAGATTTAAGAATTAAATTACTTGACTGCTCTGTTTCATTTTATTTTACAACCCTGGTTTTTCCTCCTCCCACGCACAGGTAAATTGTGGGTTTGAGGACTCAGTCCCAATTTGTAAGAGCAAAGGAGCAGGGAACGTGGTCCTGCTGTTTAATTCACTGTCAAACACCACAGTCTGAGTGCTTGGGGCTGTCGGAGCAGCTGCTCCATCCGATCACCAGGTGACAACTGAAAAACGGCCGGGTGGCACCTAATTTCTCCAGTTTGATTAACTAGCCCTTAGCACCCTGCCACATCAACAGGGCTGTGAACAAACACACAAGCAATGCCTCAGACACTCACTCTGACTCCATCACTGGGGTCTCACTGATGTATTTATCTGCCCGCAGCCCCTGGGAGATTTATGCCCAGCAGTCAAAGGGAGATGACCACCACCCAAAAGCCATAGCTCTCTGGTCAGGTCCCCATCATCTGGCCTGATCAGCAACTCACTGGTCTGACTATCCCATCACACAGGGCTAATAAAGCAGACAGCAGGTCCTAAGGCAAGCCAGCACGTAGCAAACATGCCAGGTCTCACGTCTGGGGTCTTGCAGGATGCACTGGAATAGCAAGGAAGCAAACAGAAAGCTGGGCTCTTTGGAGCATTCACATCGAGTTTTCAGATTTGCTTTGCCCTTCTCACCTCGGTGGGAACCACAGGAGCTCAGCACCTTTAAAAACCCTGTTAACAGTAGGCAAAGGAGAAGAATTTAATGCTTTCTCGCTTCAGGAGAATTGGCTGGGCACTTGTTTTCTTTCCCCACACAATCAGAAATTCTGGTGCAAGCATGAAATACTTCTTCAAACACCAGTATTCAAGGGCCTTCACCACAAAATAACTGTAAGGGGATTTGCCCCAAGCACATACATTTGTACAGAAAGAAAG
The DNA here is from genome assembly GCA_035590215.1 of Microhierax caerulescens. Classification (NCBI taxonomy): domain Eukaryota; kingdom Metazoa; phylum Chordata; class Aves; order Falconiformes; family Falconidae; genus Microhierax; species Microhierax caerulescens. Next base: position 6,030,908 of record JAVJGJ010000030.1, read on the forward strand.
AATATTCTTGGGAGAAGAGAGCAGCTTCCTAACAAAACACTTGGAATTTTGTTTATGTTCCACATAAAATCTTGGCATTCATTTTCTTTTAAAAGTCACTGTCTTGGAATTGAGCCGGATAAGACCAAGAAGAGGAGCCACCACAATTTGATTTGTATACCTTATTAATCTACTGCCCTTTTTTCTCCTGCATCCCATTTGTTTCCTCATTCAAGACCCTTTCCTTGTTCGGATGCTGCAGACCCAGCCTGGCTGATTGGGGAGCTCTCGGCACTCCCAGGCCACGTGCTGTCTCCCACTAAAATGGTATATGGGCTGCAAGCTGCTTTTGCTGCGTGCTGCTCACTTCTGTCCCAGTCAGCCAAAGGAGGCAGCAGGCTGTGCTGGCAGCTGGGAGTGTGGAGCCTCAGATGGGTCATGCACCATATCCTCCCAAACTAGCACCTTCCCTTCAGAGCTTCCTTCTCTGGTCACCATGCCTTATTCTTGCTCATCATGGAGAACAGCTCATGCAGAAAGAGCTATGCATCTGTGAGAGAAGCTTTGCTCACACACAAGGAAAGAGAGTGGTCCTCTACCATCCTGGTCTCAGACAAAACATACACCTGCAAAAGAGCCACTGCAGGCCTGCTTGTTCCTTGCACCAGCCCCTCAGCACAGTTCCAGGTCTCTTCTGTGCCCACGCTTCAGTGACTGCTCCAGTGGTTCAGAGACTGGGCTCTCCACCACAATCCGAAGGCTTTCAGTGCCCAGCAAGACCTGCAGGGAGAATTAAACGGTGCAGCAGCCCTATATGGCACAGTCAGCTGCCAGCCCAGGCAGCACAGCAAGCTGCAGGTGCATATCCTCACTGCATTTGCAGTCACCAGTGATTACCAAGGGCTGGCAAATGGGTCTGCTTTGGTCCTTGGCCCACTGCCACAGCAGATCTGCTCTCCTCCAGCTTCCACCCACTTGGGGGATGCCAGTCAAAAGCCAGTGGAGTGGGGCAACATGTGTGCATGGAGAGATCCTTTCTGGACAAACTGCTGTGGGGATCCCGGGTGACAAAGCAAGTGGTGGTGATACGCCTGGTCCTGTGCTCTCCCACTTCAGCTCTGGTGCGGCTGCAGGGCCCAAAGGGTCCCCTCATACTCCTAAGTGTTGATATCAGATCTTCACAGTCACCTCAGCTTTCTCTCCTCCATGATTATGCTCTCTTCTCTTCACCTTCACCCAACCTGCAGCAACTTGCTTACCATTTTCCAACCAGCACAGCATGGATGCACCCGATACTGGACAGACCATCAGAACAAAGTACTTTATTTAAGCTGTGATTCCCAAACTAAAATAATACTCTATAGCTTCCTCCAGTTGCCTTAAATAAAACCTACTGTACAGTGAGGAAGAAGTGACTGCATAGCATCCAGCAGAAGGCACTGGTCATGAATGAGGACCCCAACACACTACTACCAGAAAAAAAAAAAAAACAATTTAGCACCAGAAATCTAAGCATACTAAACTGCATCTCAGCACAACAGTAACTTGTATTCCTCTTCACCAAGTGGCACATAAGCATATAACAATAGACACAGAGTCAAACATAAACCGTGCTGCAAAACCAGAGCTATGTCTCAGAGGTGCCCTAGGTGACCATACAGCTTGTAGGGTTCACCAAGCCCATGGGAATGCTGTTGCTCACGCATTAAGTTGCACAAACAAAAATGCCTGAGATGTTATAATATACTGTTACTCAGTCCTAATTCCCCAGCCACTGTCCCTGAAGTAACCTCATCATTTTTATTTCCAGGAGGGAGCCACTTGCAAACACAACCACTTTTCCTTCTGAAGGGAAGAAATTTCATCAGAGATGCAGCAAAACATCCTCATCTGACTTGTGAAGCAAGAAATTTCTTTAAAGAAAGTTCCTCTCTCCAGCAACACCTCCCTCCTGCCCAAAGGTGAGAGAAGTACAGGAAGGCATGAAGTGAAGCAAAGCTGGATAGTCCATCAGAGGAAGGTGCTGGGATACAGTCCCTTCCAGCTACCTGGCTGAAATTCAAATACTGGATTAGTGTCTCTGGCACACCATTAATAGGAAGCAAAGGAGAGAAATGTAATGCTTCCTTCCAGCCTTTCAAATCTACAAACCTCTCCCAGGTAGCAGTCTGGTCCATCAAATGGAGACTAGAATCAGAAATGAGACTCATTTGTCATATAAAATTTCCAAGTATGAGGAACCAAGCTGAATTTCTATCAGGCAGAGATGCTGTAATAACACAGTAGCAGCTGGGAACTCCAGTCAGTGAAGGTCAGGGCTGCTTGGCATCCGTTCCAGTCACAGGCCCCTCAGAAAACCAAAAAAGAGCAGGTCAAACACTTCCCCTCGGCAAGCTTGCTCCGTCCAGCTGGATACGATGGGCTTTGAAGGTTGGAAACTCAGCGGGGCTGGCTGCAGTGAAACAGGGAGGAAAACGGAGATATGGAAGAAGAAAAAAGTTAATCCTCAAAAACAAAGGGTTTTCATTCATCTTCTTTTTGGTCACTAAGGTAGCTCCAGCTGTGACTTGCGTACCAGGACCGAAAGGAAAACGCCAGCTGGAGCTTTTGGGAATTGGAGTCACTTATGTATCTTCTCTGTACTGAGTTACAGCTCACATAAAAATGAAGGTGGCGAGCCCTGAAGGTGCCCTTTAGCCACATAAAAGGAAAAGTGCTGCAAAAGACAGACTTCGAAAAACATGATCCAAATGGGGGCACATTCAGCATCCCCTGGGGTATGTGACAGCTGTGTAGAAAATCATCCCGACAGCGTCAGGCAGGGTTTTGGCACAGACTTCTACCCAGATCCATTCAATGGGTAAGAACACAAGCAAGCAAAAGGACTGGTGTTACACTCAGATTTGGGTATGTTCTATTTCTCCTATCAAATCTCTGCAAAAGCAGAGGGTTTCCACCTTCCCCCTTGGACACCTATAAGGATTAGCAGCTGGAAGCCCCTTACTGCTGCCAGTTCCAGCACCCAAGGACCTGCCATCTGCATTGCAGCCTGGCTTCTGTACAGATTTGTTAAGTTTTTGCCCTGATTGCATGCCTTGGGCAGGCAACAGTTGCTTTGTGCAGGACTTGGAGGAGGGACATTTTACAGCTTGGCTGCTGCCAACGCACAGATGTTACAGGCTGGGTCACGGCAAGGTGCTAAAGGCCTTCAGAAATGTTGCAAAGCATTAATTATGTTCCCGCAGCTGTTCTTTAACCCTCATGCATGTCTCCTTTCTTCCAGGGGCTGCCAGAATGACAACTGTGAACAGGAAAGCAAAGCAGAAGGCTTTGAAAGGAAGCAAAGCAGAGATTGTAAAGGTTAAAAGAAACAGCACTCTGCAAACACAGGGCGGGGGGGTTTAAAGCTACTTGTGCCTGCCATTTGCTTTGAACACTTCTTTTCCCACTTAGATGCTGTGCTGAACTCCAACAGCAGCCAAGGAGAGATGGAAGAGATCACCCAAACCCTGACATATTACAGAACACATCTCAACTAGGAGGGGGACCCATGGACTCAAAAATGCTCTGTCTTGCAAGACTGGAGGGAATGGCTTGTGGGGTGGGGTTAACCAACCCTCCTGTCTGTGCAGATCCAGAGAAGAGATCCCAAAGGGGTCTGCCTGGTCAGAAATGCCCCATTATGCCCCAGTTGTCCAGAGCTGTACTGAACTGGAGTGCAAACCTCTCAGGAACACAAATCTAATGTAGACCAAACTAATCTGCTGAACACAGAGCTTCTCCCATCCCTACTACGGAGATAGGAGCATGCCAAGCATCAAGACAGCATTCAGGCAGGCTTTCCTGGAACAGCACTGCGAGATGTAGGGACCTAACAGTCTCCTGAACGCACCTCATACTCTTCAACTGCCTGACAGCCACCACACCATCTGGGCTGGCAACACGCTTCCCAGGGTCCCAGCAGTGACCATCTCAAGAGGACCTACGCACACTTCTCTGGGCAATGGGAGCACTGGAAAGACTAAAGCTATGGCCAAGAAAGCAGGTCTGCCCCTACAGCATGGTGCCACTCAGAGCTGCCACTGTGGGAAAGCAAAACCACTTCGCTAAGGAGGTCTGCATCCAGAATTTGGAGTCCTGCTGAATATCAGGACTAACAAGTGCTGACACAACACCAGGACAGCCATTCTGGTGCTACAGTTTCAGCCCACCTGGGGAAGCATCTCCTCACCCCAGGAACTAGGGCTTCTGATGGGGAAAGGCTGCCCATCGCTCATCTACAGACCAGCTGCAAATTAAAGCCCCAGCTCAAACACAGGCATCTATTAACATATCTGCATGGGCTCGGCTGCAGCTGTGACACGGGGCCGTAAGTGGTCTCATAAAATCCACCAGGCTCCTGAGCAGCTTTTCCCTCCCCCTTTCCCCATGCTTTAAGCTGCAACCAAACAGAGCATTAACTCCTTTTAAGACTCACCGATGTTGTGTTTCTGAATCATCTGGCCGGGTGGCTTGTAGTGGTGAGAGGGAACAAGATTGTCTCTGGAATCCTTTGTGCTGTGGCTCTCCATGCACAACAGGTTCCCACGTCCTCACAGGCTAAATAACTTTTTATGCTAGAAATGAAGCAGGGGGGGCAGGAAAAAAAAATAGAACAGGCACAACAGCAAACAAACAAGCAGAGACAGAGGTAATGGAAAAGCAGGCAGAAAAAGCTATGCTGTTGTGTCTGCATACATCCCAAACAACAACCATTTTCCAGCAGTCTCCATATTTAAAAAGGCAGAAACCCATAAAGATTGTAACTTTTGCCCGACATCTCCTGAGCATGCTGGGGATCATGACAACACAGCAGGCTGGCCAGGACTTGAACTTCTGCATAATGGCCCCAGACAGCAAACAATACCCTCAGCTGCAGATGGCACAAATGTTAGCTCCGTTGCAGCCTCAGGAGCTGTGATAACTTAAAAAAAAAAAAAGGCCAATGCACAGGCCTTGAAAGGGGATCCACAATAGCATTAAGCACTCTGAGCCCCAGGGCCAGGTAACACCAGACTGAGCTCCCCTGACAGCCAGAGGTGAAGGAGCTTCCTCCAGGCAGCTCAGGACCCCCATCCCAGGTGTCCAAAGAGGATGCAAGCCCTCCTACACCAAAGCAGTAAGTGATAGCTTTCCTCCCCTACAGGGACACCCCACAGGGTGCCATGGGGAAGCCTGGCCCTCGGCACACAACCATTTCAAGCAGGAATCAGGGATCAGCAGTGTCACCCTCCTAACTCAAGCTCATGGCACTCCCTCAGTCCTTACATGCTGGGCTTGGGCTTGCCTTCCTTGGGGAGCTGTCCTGAGGCAGCCAGAGGTGGGCTAACACCAGGTTCCCACGAGGATGAACCAAGAGCCAAACAATATCAGATTAGAGGTTTTGTGGGAGCAGTGTTTGTATTAGACATTTCTGGAAACTCCCATTATACTTAAAATATCAAGCAAGGAGACAATGTTTTCATCTGCCTAACAGCTCTTCAAACCACATGCAGCCACATGGCCTAAGCTGGCTATTATAAAACAATGTTCAGCTAAGACTTTCGTTTCCAACAGAACAATTTAACACCCTGCTCTCACACAGTACTTTCACCCCCAGATATTAGAGCCATTCAGAAAGGCTATGCTGATTTTACAAACCTGGGGGCTAGATGATGCAGCAACATAACTCACATCACCTGCAATCCCAGGAGCAGAAACTTCTACCTGCCCAAAACAGCACCCAGAAAGAACAGGCAGAGGGGCAGTTTCTCCAGCAGCCTTTCCCTGGACAACAACTTTCCTCTTTCTGCTTCTTTTTGTAGCATTCTTTCTTTTATTCCCTCTCTCTGTTTTGGTTTTGTTGTTGGTTTTTTTTCTCCACCCTCCGACTCCAAGATTAAGACACTTAAATTTCACAGAGGGACCGACTTCTTCTGATGAAGATGATCCCACTGGTGTTATTGTCTGGCTGCCAGCTCCTGGGAAACAGGCGAGGCATGAGGGTGGTTGCTGTTTTTAACCAGAGGCCACGTCTGACTCTAGCATTAGGGGAGTTAATGAGCACTGTGCAGTGGGAGGGAGAGCTGGGAGAAAGCAAACAGAAAGCCTTATTTTTATATTTCATTACTTTTACAAGAAAAATAAGCCAGGACCTTAAGGGGGGGACATAAAGGGGATTTTGTTTTTTCTTTTTTAAAATAGCAGAATTACAGGTTTGCAGCTGGAAGAGCCTGCTGGGGTGTCCTGTGCCCAGAGGTGAATAGCAGAGAGGTGCCTGGGTCTCCATCTGGGACATTAGAGGTCACCTTGCTCTTCTAGGTCTCAAGAAGTTGTGGAAGGGAGACAAGCCTCATGCTATCTTAGCAGGTCCTGTGGGGCATGCAGATGCAGTCTTGGTCAGACAGGGAAATCTTTGACCATCTGCAGTAAGGGCCAGATCTTCTCCTCAACTGCTCAAAGACCACCTCATCTTCTAGAAATCAAGACCTGCACCAATTTGCAAGGTACAAGGAGCAGACCACATCAGCCACTCCTGCTGACGTGAACCCCAAAATATTCACATACACACACTAGAGTCCTCTGTTGCTCACCCCATCCCAGACATGGGTCTACATGATGGACCCTCTCTGGGGGGTAACAGCCTCCAAGCTGCCCCAAGGAGTCCAGGCACACTGGGAGCTCCCTCTCCGGCTCTGGAGGGGGTTCAGGGTCAGTCACTGGGTGCTCAGCACCAAGCAAGTTGAAGCCAGATCCAGTAGTCTCTAGAAAAGATGGACAGGGTCAGCAAACCTTACACTATTCCCCTTAAATAAGCAGGGAAAAGGTTAAAGGAGAAGATTTATGGGCATATATGTCTGCCAGAACCACCAGGTGATCATGTGTACACATTTCTCTACTCTAAGACCTAATTTTCCACCATTTCCCTTGATTTGCTGTTCCTTTTCTCCCATTTCCTTGATTTAGGGCCCAATTATTTCTTGTCCTTTTGCCAGTGAAACAAAATATTTCATAAGCACTCCTGCCGCCTCTCCCCACTCCCTCCCTTCCTTTGGACGCTGGTTTCAGTGCCTGACTCATGCCTCATGTTCTGCAAAATTTAGAGTATTTTAGTGAACAACGAACGATGATTTTACCATTTTTCACAGTGATGCAAATGGGATTTGGCACCAATGAGCTCACTGTTGGAATTTAAGTGAGTCTGTGTCCCCCAGAGCTCTGGCACATCTTTACAAACTAGTCCCTGGGGACTGTCACCTGTGCATGATTTCCTTCTGAGGAGACTGTGTCCTCCACTAGGGATGAGCCACACACATTGGGCTGGGCTGGTGGTGATGCTCTATGCTGGGATAGGGAGAAGGGCAAACAAACTCAATAGCTCATCTGGTTCCTGACCAACCTGGAGATATATGTGGTGCCCTACAAGAGTTCAGTCAGCAAGAGCAGCAGGACTGTGCCAACACAAGGCAACTTTCTGGCTGGACCACATCACCTTCTGACATAGCTGCACACTCAGGCCAGCCCCAGCCCTCCAGGGAAGAGTTCAAGACTGCTGTTCCTACACAAGTATGCCTGGGATCTGGTCTTTCTCCTTAATGATATAGACAAAGTCTGCCCCCATTAAAAGAAAATGTAAAGAATGAGAAGAGAAAAAAAAAAAGAAAAAAGACAGGTCCCGTCTCTGGTGGGTCCCCAGTCTAAATTAAACATAATCAGATCTTTCAAGTGATGCATCACCTGGGGATGCTGACCAACAGCCAACTGAACATGAGCAGTGTGCCCAGGTGCCCAAGAAGGCCAACAGCTTCCTGGCTTGTACCAGAAACAGCGTGGCCAGCAGGACCGGGGCTGTGACCATCCCCCCCACACTGGGCACTGGGGAGGCAGCACCTCAAACCCTGGGGTCAGTGTTGGGCTCCTCGTGACAAGAAAGAAACTGAGGTGCTGGAGCATGTCCAGAGATAGGCAGTGGGGCTGGGGAAGGGTACAGAGCACAAGTCTAATGCAGAGCAGCTGAAGGAGCTGGGATTGTTTAGCACGGACAAAAAGAGGCTTGCGGGGACCTTATCACACTCTTCAACTACCCAAAAGAAGGTTGTAGCCAGGTGGAGGAGGTCAGTCTACTCTCCCAGGTAACAAGCGCAAGAGGAAACAGCCTCAAGTTTCACTGGAGGAGGTTTAGATTGGTTATCAGGAAAAATTTCTTCACTGAAAGGGTTGCCAAGCATTGGAACAGGCTACCCAGGGATGTGGAGGAATCACCATTGCTGGAGGTATTAAAAAACCGCATGTAGATGTGGTGCTTAGAGGCACAGTTTAGTGGTGGATTTGACAGTCCTGGGTTAACAACTGGACTCAATTATCTTAAAGGTCTTTTCCAACCTAAATGATTGCATGATTCTACGATCAGTTAGACCCCTAGGACCCACCTCAAAACCGCAGCAAAGAACATACTGACTTCTGTCAGCATGCTGAGCACCAGTCCTTCAGAACGGTCCCAGACAATTGCTCTCTTCTCCCTGCAGAGCAATGGTTTTACAATAGCTTTCCATCCTTCTTCCTCCCCGCCGCCGAGGCTTGCATGATCACAGCATATAGCATTTCTATAGCATCCTCCTACTAGTTCCCATAATCATACGCAAACCTGTCACAATACAACACAACCATGAAAAAGACAGTTAAAAGTGCTATTTCAATATTGCCAACCTTTTTCAAGGAGATGTACCGATAATGTTAGGTGAGGAAGATTAGGGGACTGACAGCACAGATCAAATCAGAGGTTCCCTAGGCTGCACGCAGGAAGAAAAACCTAAAGTTTGCTACAAATCAAGTGGAGCAAGGACCCAAAATTGGGTCTCCTGTATTCTGAACTCATGTCTCAGACCCCAGTGACCTCTAACTTCCATGACCATCAGTATCTTACTTCTACCAGCACAATAATTCTTTTAGCTTTTTTTTTCCCCTCCCTAAAAAAAAAAAAAAAAAAAAAAAGAGAGAAAATTACTTACTGGACATGAAGCCTTTCCATCCAAATACCATCTTGAAAAATTTCAAAACCTTGAAAGTTGTAGCAAAACAGGGTTGTGCTCACCAGCTGGCTCTAACTTGGGTCACTCTCCAGAAGAGAACAGTTGTTTGTGTCCACAAGCTCCTGTATCACCTCGCTTGTCAAGACAGCGGACGTGAAATACCACCTCACTGGTTTACGCTGTGGCTGTAAATTATAATTATAGAATAAATTACAGAGGACAGTTTAGCCAGCTAGGACAGATTAATTCCACAGCTTCCACCAAAGCCAGTGTCCCTTCTACATGCACATATCCAGTGAGGGGCATCTCCAGTGATTATAGTCCTTCCAATGACTGGCAGTACAAGGAGAAAAGATCCTGGGCATCTGGAGAAGAGGATTAATAGCAGGGGATAGGGAGAGATACTCTCTCCTAGTTATTTTGAGCTATGACCATTCTGCTATGCCCAGGTAGATGACTGACACAGCACATGGAGCAGTGTCCAAACCTAACTCCATGCTCAGCCATCACTGATGGGGTCGAGTGGGCAAGAGAGCTGGACACAACCTGGGGGACGCAGAGCCCCATCAGCAACCAGGCACAATGGGAAGCCCTAAGAAGGTCAAAGCAACATTCACACACTCTAAAGCGGACAGTGGGATGATTTGGCCTTCATGCCCACCACCATGGCTGTTGGCAGCTCATTCACACATTTCACAGAGCCTGGGGAACAAGTTGAGTCCTGAGATGCTGTTTGGCCGCAGTAGACTTGTTGCGCTGTTATGGGATTTTGCAACTTCACTCCAAAAAGCTTTGCAAAATAACTGACCACCAAATGCCACCAGAGCGAGACCGCTTTGGCCTCTGTTAACACATGAAAGGACTGAGGTTTGTCAGGGGGGCTCTTTAGCTGAAGGGAAGCAGCAAAAAACTAGGCCCTAGCTAGAAACAGCAAGTAAGAAGGGAAAACTAATGAGGAAGAAACCTCAGAAAGGCTCCGCAGACTGCCTTGTGCAAGGGCATCCTCTCTTCACTGCTGGGGCTGCGTAAGGCAAGTCCCCTCTATTTTGAGCATGCTCTGGGAAAGGCTTCTGGGACCCTGCCTGCCACTTTGTGGGGCATCAAACCTGCTCTAGACTCCCCTCTGAGGATCAGCCCAGCTGAGGGCCTCTAAAATCCACTTGCAGCTTGAGGAGGTTTAGGGATCAGTACCCCCCAGGTCTGTAACATCCACAGCCCTTAGAGGATGTTAACCAGGCTAACTTTACTACTCTTCACAACTTGGTACGATCAGCTCTGCTAACTGTGTTGGCCTGGGGTTTGCTAAATTAATGTCACTTTTAATTTACCACGTGGCTGTGGCTGGCTGGCTGGCAGCATCACCTCCAGGGGAAGCTGACTCACCCTACGCACAACGTTTTCCATAGGGCCAGCTATATCCTGTCCAGTAGACCAGTTTCCCTTCAAGCTACCTGTCAACTAGCACAGGCTGAACAGCGCCCTAAAGCTAACATACTGCAGTTCATATTCCTGGCAAGTACCACAGCAGGACTTAACTCCCCTGAAAAGTACCAGAAATAGTAAAAGCTGGCCATTAGGGCAGTTTTATACTGGATAGAGATATTCTACGTTGTAAAGCGTGTTTGGAAGGACCATTACGTTCCCGCTATTGTCCTTCCACTGAGGAAAGATGATAAATGTCTAGCCAATTGTTCATAGCCCAGTGCAAGGGAAATAAAACATCCTACCCATAACAGCTAGCAGAAGTACTGGAGAGCAGAGACACACGGAGGCTCTACCCCGAGACAGCATGACTGTTTTACCCAGCGCTGCACCAGTGACAATATACTGACAATCCAAAACCACCTCTGGCAAGCCCACTCCTAGGCCTTTGTACCACTTTTCCCACAGCCTGGTGCCAAGATGTTAGGGAAAGAGGTGCTCATTAGAAAGTCTAGCCCTGACCCTGAACAAAACAGCAGTGCCCAGGACAGCTCTCAAGATAACAAGACTACAGCGTGCCTATAGTGCACACAGCATACAGTGCCATGCCTCTGCATGGTTACTGTGCTGCTCAAAGAAACATATCCTATTTGATTTGACCACTACACAAGCACAGGGAATAACTGTGTTCAGTCCCCAGGGAGCTCGCTAACTCAATATTTCTATAGGAAATGGGTGTCTGTGCACCAGAATCTAAATATGGCTTTTAAAAGTCAACTCAGCCTCTACCACATCTGATCAAGAGAAAAGTCTTCGGACGGTAAACGAAGACAGGAATGTTTGCTCAGATTTCTGAGGCGGCAAAATAACAAGTTGGAGAGGTCTGAAATGAATCCATACCTTGAGTGGAAGTGTAACTGCATAACCCTGAAGTCTAGCTTTAGCTTCCTGTGCTGCCTGGCAAAATCCCGAAAGGAAGAGAGAAGGAAAGGGCCTTTAATGACCTTCATCAGTGACTTAAGATGACACAATACAGCACACACTCAGCAAGTTCACAGATGATACCAAACAGGGGAAAAGGGATGATAGGCCAGATGGTTGCAATAATGATTAAGGGTTTGGAGCATCCAATATGCAAGAGCAGGCTGAGAGAGCTGGGACTGTTTAGTCCAAAGAAGACAAGGCTCAGGGGGATCTTATCCATGTTCATAAATACCTCATAGGAGGGAGTAAAGACAACAGAGCCAGGTTCTTCTCAACAATAACAGGCATAAACTGAAATACAAGCAATACCATTTAAACACAAGACCTTTTTTTTTTTCTTCTGTAAGGGCAATCTAACACCTTAATAGGTTGCCCAGAGAGGCATCCATCCTTGGAGGTATTCAAATGCTGACTGGATGTGGTCCTGGGTAGCCTGCTTCAGCTGACCCTGCTTTGAACAGGTAGGTTGGACTAAATGAGTTCCAGAGGTCCCTCCACCCTCAGCTACTTCATGATTCTGTTGGATGGAGGATTCATGGTACCCTATTTTTGATGCTGGGAATAGGAGGAATATGGTTAGGGCCACAGCAGATCTTCTATCCCCTGTCCCACCTCATCCGATTTCTGACAAAGGATTGAATACAAAAAGCTCCAGCACTTTCACCAAAAAGAGCTGTTTAAACACATTTATGGTCTTCAGCCTTGGAAGAGCAAGTGTCCAAAGATCAGTTTTTCCATTGATCCACGGGATGGACCAGATCAAAAGAGCAGAGGCAACACAAACCCTATAATACGCAGGTCCTCAAATGCTAAAATATTTCCCAGCCCTTTCTTTACTAGATTGGGAGGGGGAGGGAAAAAAAAAAAAAAAAAAAAAAAAAAAGACACCTTAGAAGATGAAACTTGGTTTACTGGACCCTCCTAATCGAGCTCTAGTGCCTAGGATCAAAGATTTGTTGATTAAAATCCAATTTCAAAGCTTATTAACTCTTGAATGAGAAATGCCGCTATGGTGAGCTTATTCCAGCATGCTATTTCTGGCTTGGCAGAAGTGGCTGGCAGGGAAAAGCCACTCTGTTTATCTGCACTCAGCTTAGACCCAGATCAGGCAGGAGAATTTCACACCCCCCAAAGCACTTTAAAAAAAAAAAAAAAAAAAAAAAAAAAAGACTACCAAGGCACTTCCTGTAAGCCAGAACCAGCTGGGCATTCCCCCTTGGTGCCACCACAGCTCATTTGAAAGCTACACAGGGCCATTCTGTTGCATTTCTGAACTACCCAATATTCGCTCCCTTGCCAGATATTCTGGTCAGGCTGACAACTGCCAGCTCTGTCACAAACTCTCTGGGTATCTTCAGCCCATATCCTCCTTACTGAAGCACAACCAAGGACAGGGCTAACTCAGAAAAAGAGGCCTCTGTCCTTACCACAGCTGTACCATCACAAGCAGCTCTGTCCCACTGCACAAGGAACAAGATAACCTGGCCCCGCCACCCGAGGGAGATGGTGAGCCAAGCTGAGATCTCCTTTTGCCACAGGGTTCTATCCTGAGGGACATAAATGCCACTCCCAACCTAAGATCCCTCCAGGACCCCCAAATATGTTTTAAGCCATGCAAGAGATAGAGTGGAGCTGTGTCCTGGGGTTTCAGGGTTGAACATGCTGCTTATCCTAAGGACAAATGGGTGTGAGGCACTTTGGGGAGCCAGTTCATCCCATCCCCTCCTGTTTGAGCTATGCTGCTTGCCGAGAGTTTCCCAGCTTCTCACCTCTTTCCCAGGCACAGCAATCATAAAGACGAGAACTGCAACAAACAATTTCATAGCAAACTTTCAGATGCGAAAGGCCCATTTTTCTCTCAGGTACACAGTTTTTCAGAACATCTCAGACTGGGAGACAGTATTTAAGGCCATCTGTGCCCAAACAATGGGCTTTACCTCTCCTGCTGAAGGACTGAGTTTATCAGCTGAGTGCAGCAGTTGTCTAGATCAGCTACTGACAGGGACTCGTACATGTGTGGCAAAGGTGGCAACTGTGAAGCGCCAGCGTCTGGGTCTGACTTTTGTCCGCTCACAGCGAAACACATGACATAGCCTCAAAAAGCATCAAAATAAGAAGTTAACACCAAAACAGCAGGGGAAAACTGAATCCATGCTACAGCATACTAAAGAGAGAAGGCAGTAGGTAGTCTGGGGGACTGTTAAAAAACAACAACTTAAAAACCTTAAAGTTTGCCTTAAGAGCAGCTGGTGACAGCTACATGACAAACACCTTGTCTCTCTGGGAGGCACCACAATAACTTGTTTCCTCTCTCCTGCTTTGCTCCAAGAATCACAGCCACAGACTGCCCAGCACAGTGTGGCTGAAGGAGCTCCACTTCACTGCAGGCCTTTCAGATCCAAGTCCAAACAGCCACAAGACTGTTAAATGACATAGCAAACAGTAAGTTGTTCCTGGTTCAATCAGTCTTTCTTCCTTAAGCAAGGAAAAAAAAAAAAAAAAAAGAAGTCTTCTATAACCTGCCTCTGGTATACAGATGGGCATGAAACATGCAGAAACCCTTCGGGAGGACTCCTGCTCTAGCAGATTCAGGCCCAAGATTTTAGAGAAAGGAAATTTGTTATTTCCATGCATCTTTCTGCAGAGAAACCAGAGACACAAGGGCTGGTTCCTGCTACACATAGCGCCTCTGGGGAAGGCAGCAGTCCGGACAGCAAAACCAAAGGCCCTCCCCATCCCTGCCAAACAGGACAGAGCACGTAATGATGGGGAGAGAAAAGGGTGTTGCAGCATACTCCACCTACATAAGGACACCCAGCAGCACACAGCTGGGATCCAGTCTCCGAGACTGAGCCTGCAGAAAACTTTGAACATACAGAAAAATATTGGTACAGAAAATGTAGTAGTACAATACCTCCCTGCTGGTAGTAAGACAGCTATTACATTGAGGAAAGAGCATGTGTTTCTCCCCCTAAGAAAGGCTGTGTAGGGGTTGGGATGGAAACCAGGAAGTTTTTTCTATACACAATAGCTTAAACTACCTCTGCCAGCAGTCTGGCTCTCCTGTTACACGGTCTATGCCACCCAAAAGGGCTAAGGGTCCCTACGCAGCCTGAGACAGGGCCAGAAAGCCAGCACAGGTTTTGCAAGTGCCTCCTTTGAGCTTCAGCTGCACAATCCCAAGACCAGTAAACCCTGCTCTCTCTTTGCAAGCTATACCATGTTGCATACGGCAGCTGCAAGCTACAACTGAGCTGTGAAACAACACTCTAACAAAGACAACACCAGATCACCCAGGCAAACACTGAGGAGAGGTGACAGTAACAAGGAGGGTTATGTTTAGCCTCACATCTGTGCTGTTTGGAGGCTCTCTTCAGGGCGGGGGAACATCTTAAGAATAAACCTTTTACTTGGAAAACATCCAGCCTGGGAATAAGAAAAATAAATAAAAAACAGTCTAAGAGAATAGGTAATTCAAATGAGAAAGACCGTTGCACAAAAGAGGTCAGGGGATGCAGGGAGCACACAATGCAGGACACCAGCACAGGGAGGATTTGGGGAAAGCAGCCATCTTGGGGGCAGGCAGGCACGTTCCTGCTCCCTTTGGCTGAGCTACCTCAGCAGGATCACCTTGCAGGGGAAGGAGTGAAGCCCTGTGCTGCCTCCCCTCCTACAGCAACAGGAATTAGCTCTGTTCTTCCCTGAGCTCTTCCATCCCAAAGCCTGGCAGAAAGCCAGATGACAGGAAGAAACTGGGAGCTACTGGTGAAGGTATCCCAGTGTGGAGGACATGCCAAGTCACTGAACCTGGGTCTCAGTCTGGAAGTAGCTGCTTCAGCCTAACATCAAAGAGCCTACCTGCATGTCCTCTGAAGAACAGCAGGACTTCTTTCTCTAGCCACACTCAGCCCCACCACACCTGGCCCTGGACCACAGCCTACTGCAACAGCAAATGCCAGCAGAGAAGCAGAAAGACACATGGTGCTTGCCCAGGACCAGCTCAAGCACATGTGATCGCGAGCACATTCCCACTCAGTCTTCCAGTGTCACAGCATCCACCAGGAGCTGGCACACCATGGCCACTGCACTTCACCCAAGAAAGCAACACTGTGTTCAGTTAAAATTTCACACAAACAACCACCTGGGCCACATAATTCAACATCAAACAAGCTTACTAGGGATATTCCCCCGTTACTGCTTCAGCAGCTGCTGACAGATCTGAGCCCTGCTGCATTACAGACGGTTGCAAATCCAGTTTCCTTTCCCAAAAACTATGTTTCCATCTGCCTTGGCATGTTTCCATCTGCCTTGGCCCCCCTGCACCCTGCTGAGGGATGGAGTGAGTGGATGAGAGACCACTTCAAACCCCATTAAGCATTAATCCTGCACGTTCAAATCAGAAACCAAAAGCTCTAATTTACTTTAACCTGAAGTAATTTAAATGTAAGCATTACTCCCAGTCCTACTTCTATATTTATTTTTATGGTTGCAGGTATTATAATTGTTGTACTAACAGTGCTTTAGTTGCGATTATAAATATACAAACTCACATGCCTATATATGTGCAGGCACGCATTCACACACTCTCACTCTTCTACCTCGTGAGAAATGGGTTCGTTCCGCTTTCTTCTGCTACTGATAAAATATTGATTAGGGAATTTGAAAATTTGAAATGATTTAGGAGTCCCTGGATGGGAAACGTAATGTACTGTGCCGGTTGCATTATGAGCCATCCATCACCTGTCAGCAAGCAGCAAGAAAGTGACAGAATCAATACAAACGTGTCTGAAGATGGGTTTAACTCATTTCCCTTCCCCCTTGGGCAATGGCTGGAGCATCGCAGCTAGAGAAGGGAGGCTTGGTAGCTAACACCAGGCCAAACTCAATCCACCCAAACTGCACAGGAGTTAAGTCCTTCCTCGGCAGTCCAACCACACCAGGGCCAAGAGCAGAGGTGAACGACCTGAGCTGCGCTCCCTGGGGAGCACGGCCAGGCGAGGCAGCCAGAAATCGCTCATTCAGAGCCCAAGGGCTGCGTTCAGCTGCCCTCATGTCAGCTCAGAGCTGCTTGAGATTGTCCAGGGTACCCAGGATCTCCATTGTTGGTCACAGCACGTGCATGACTTCTACTGAGGCTGCTTCGACTGACACAGGCAAGTTCTTATTTGTCCCTAAAGCCTCCCACAGCTGGTAAACATTTTCTACACACTTTACTCCACAGCATGCTTCCAGAGACTTGCACAACATTATTCTGCTTTCAAAGGGACCAGGCCAGGCAGCAGCATTTGCCATGTAAACCCCTACCCATTGCTGCCATGTACATTCTCAGCATTAACCTTCCTTCTGCATCACCCACTTTCAGTCAGCACAGCCTGATCCAGCTCCTCGTTACACCACTGAGCTTATTCCTTAAGTATCTGTTGTTCTTACTAGGTTAAAGACTTTTAAAATGAAGGAAGGAGGCAGGGGGGCTGGAATCCATCCGTAGGGTGATACATCATCCTCCTGCACTTTGCAGATAGATTCAATTGGCCTGTGATCCTATTTTGCAGATTCCCTTAGAGCACCGTAATTCATCCTGGAAGGCATTTCAAATGAGACCGGACAGAACACCAGAGAAATGATAGGAGCCAAGCACCCTGCCCCACTCCCCACGAGCAGGCAAGGTGACCAGGTAGGCTATCGCTCATGTGTTATTAGAGTTAATTATTCTGAGGGGACACCACATGAGGTGATGGCAGCACCAGGGCAGCTCAAACAAGGCCAACTGAGTGGCCTGGGCCCAGAGAGGTTGTTCCCAGAAGCTGCTCAACTCAAGCCAGCTCACTCTGGGCCACGTATGGTGGCACCATTAACACTGGCTGCAGAGCATGTGGCACGGCACAAGGGATGGAGCAGAGGAAATGGGGATGTTCCACAGCACAAGATGCCTTTTGACCTGCCAACCGGGAGGTAGAAGACCCAACAACCTGCTGGGTGGTAGCAGAGAGGAACACTAAGTTTGCCTCTTGATGGTTCTTCTCTGTCACGGCAGAAGCCTGATAAGACACCCCCTCAAAATGCCTTTCAAAAGGCTTCAGGGAGGCAACAGTGACCAACATATATGGGAGCAAGCACTGATCTTCCAGGCAGCTCTGTTCTCCTCTGTTCTTTCTGCAAGGGTGAGGCTTCAGCCTCCAGGCACAGCCAAGCCATCACCTTGACTTTAGGAGGTTCAGCTCTTCTACTGGCAGCAGAAACAGCCAGAAGGGTGCCACAGCCCGGCTCTTCCATGTCAGCTGATGATGTGGCTGCAGGTAAAGCTTCTTCGACAAAACTTTAATTTATTTTGCTTTTAATTTCATTCTTTAATAGACTGCAAAACCCTTAACGTGGGAGTCTCAACTACTGCATCTGTGCAATTCACTCCGGATACGTTCCTTCTACCTTTCCATCCCTAATAGACGCTATAAATGGTTTCCAAATCCAGCAGAAGTGGTCTATTTGCTGCCTAGTATACCATGTAATCTTTTGCAGAGGTGGTATTGATCTTATTAAACCTGCAGCCATCGAGTCCTCAGATGTGTCTCAGCATTTGCTTTCCTACAGCAAAGCACCTCTTCTAGCCTCACAGCAACACGCAGGTGACAGCACCAGCCTACACTGACCCCGAGACAAGACGATCACTGCATTTCTAAGAACAATTTAATAGTCAGTTGAGCCATGGCTGTAGGGTACTTAGTCAAAAGCAATACCCCATCTCAAAAAGAAATGTCTGAGTCATTTTAACGGTAAGGGACAGAAATTAAGGACTAATTCAGCCCATAACAGGTACTGAATGCTGAGCCCAGAAGCAGCTTTGCTCATAGCTAATGGATTTTGCACAGTAAGACTGGCTCAGGGCTCTCAGCTCACCGCTCCAGGACACTCACAAGACTCATTCACAGCCGTCTTGCCAAATTTTCCTCACCCATCCACAAAAGCAGAAACTCATACTATTATTTGCACAGTTCTCTCCAAACAACTAATCCTTCCCACAGTACACAAGCTGGCCCCGGGTGAGAGAGGAGAGGTGCTGAGGCTGCTGGAGGCCAGGAAAAGGACGAGGCCTCAAGCCACAAAGTTGGAGCTATCTAAAAATAATATATATTCACACATCTATACATTCAGATATAGGAAGCTCACCTTTTTGGAGGGGAGGCAGCACCACAGTGTGCTGGGAAGGTAGAGGCGTAAAGCACAGTCTAACCAGATGCTTATCTGACAAAGCATCAGCACCGGGTTATGTTCCCAGGCTGCCCTGGCAGCGACATCCAAGGAGAGGACAGATGGCAGCTCCACAGAGCAGCATCAGAACCATGACTAGTGTCTTCTAGATGAGGGTCTCATGCTGCCAGCTTACAGCAGTCACTAAAGGAGGTGGTGATAAGTGGCCACTGTCTGGCCCAGAGGCACCGGGGTGCCAAGCAGAGGGGAGACAGAAACACAGCATCCACCCCTTCGACATTTGCGCTGACCCAGTTGTGTCAGCCCTGCTTGTCAGCCCATCTGTCATGGTGCTGGTTCCTGCTAGGGCCTCAGGACCTGGGAAGGTGGCTGCACATGTTGGACTATTTATCTTCTCAGGTTGTTGGGACAAGGGGTCTGACAGCCCTATTAGTTATCCCACAAAGCAAAGCCCAAACATGTCCTCAGAGAGGGGGACAGGGAATAACCCCAGAGAACAGTGGAGCACCACAAGCCACATGGCTCCCAGCCAGGCCTCAGGGAAAGGCAAAGCAGCAGCACAGCCTGAGCACCGAAATCCTCGCAAGAAGTATGTGGGGAAGAGCCCTGGAAGCTGAAGCTTTCGCTCATAATCTGTCATCTTTCCTTAGCCAAGAGTAAGTTGCCACTGTTAACGGGCAGGGATCATCCCCACCTTTTGCGCTGACCTTTCAAGCACTGTCCTGGGACATGCCCAGGCTGGGAGGTGGGACAGCAACATTTTAACCCAGAGCTCTTTCAGGAAGCAGCACAGGCCCAACACTCATTTATGCTAGGACCAAGACAAGGCTGTGCCTTTGCTGGACTGGTATCATGGAGATCTAGACTATTCCCACATCACCCCAACTAATCACGCCATCATCAAGGTGGCACATCATTGCTCTGGGAACCAGACACCCACGCACACACTGCTGTCTACAAAGAGGAAGAAATATTGCTCTGACAGCCTGAAGAAAGAAGTCATCCATACCTACGTGATGCCCACACAGGACCTGCATCTCTCTATGCCAGAGAAGAACCACGATGTATACAAAAGTTCATCAAGGCACTGAAAGCCCCAGGCACAGCGGCTGGGTAGCTAAGAAAAAGTGTCCCACAAGCCCTCAGGACACATCAGTGGGAAGTGTTGCTTCAGCAGGATAGCAAAAGAAGTGCGCTGCTCCTAAAGCTGCCAAACCAAGCACTCCTCCAACTGCTACAAGTGTTTCCAAGTGACACACATACACCCAGGCTGTGCATCAAGGCAGCTCCTGACTCCCCATCTGTGCTGGCTTTTGGGTAGGGATCTCCACATGAGTGATTATAACCCAGCTAGTCAGTGTCACCCAAGGCTGCCCACCTGCCCTACCACCTCCAGCAGAGCAGGAACCCAGCCAGCACTAGGTCTAGGATCTGCCCCAGCCACGCAGGACACCGCCAGGAGCCAGAGACCGAGCAAAGGCTTAGTAAAATGGAGCATGTCGTAGGTGGGGAGGAAGGGAGACAGCTCTTTAAGCAAGTAATTTCAATTGCCTTGAGAAAACAGGTTGTTAAAATGATGGAAATGAATGGGTTGTTTAAGCAGCCTCAGAAATGCTTTCAGAGAAAGCTTCCAGGTAGCAATGTTGATTGCAAATACTTATTAACTGCTCCTTCATTATCAAAGAGATGTGATATATATGTTTACATATTTTGATACGTTTTTATTAATCCTCCTTACTGCTTAATTCTTCAAACCTGCCCGGAAGAACTGTCACCAAGCAACCCCCTAAACACTGCTTCAACTTTTGCACAGGCAGGCGTGGGCATCGGAGGCGTCACTCAAGCATCTGCCTGCACCAAGGAACATGCACCACCAGCATTAGACCTGAAACGACTCTGTTGATCACAGTCTCCCAGAAAGGAGGGTCTCACTTCAGACAATGCGTGGTAGGGTCATTTATCCACTTTTGTCCACTCATAACGGCTGTCAACCAAGAGACCATAGGTCCCTCTAATTCAGCCTCCTGTCTCCAACAGCAACTGAGCTTGATGCTAATAGAAAGAGCTGAACAGAAGGTGGAACATGGAGGTATTTTCTCAGAACATTTCTCCAGCTCCTAGCAGGCCAGCACTTGCAAACTCCTGAGCTGTAAACTGCTCTAGGGCTGTGTTTAGGCCCATCATCAAGAGTTATCTGCCATAAAATTGCTAAATACCTCTTTAAAGATTCATGATGATTTTTGGCCTCCACAGCATCCCAGAACAACAAGTTTCCAGGGCTGAGTTAGCTCCCAGCCACACACAACATATAATGCTGTTTGGTTTAAACCTGCAGCCTACTATCTGCAGGAGGGAGTCCCGGCTTCTTGCCCTGCAGAAAACAACAAACAATTACCTCCTAATCACCTTTTTAGGTGATTTTATAGGTGATCTCTGAAGTCCTCCTCTTTCATGTCTTCTCCAAGCTGGTGAGTCCTGATCTAGACTATCCTCACATGGAAGCTGCAACACCATAAAGCACAGCTCCCTGCTCCAGCCAACATCATCTCCAGCAGCAACATCAGTGTGAGCGATGAGGTGTGCTGGGACAAGGGTTCTCCTGTGGGGCTCCTCAATGGCGCTGTTCTTCTGCTGGAGAACCTGAAGGTCTTTATTTTAAACAGGGCTTGAGACACACACAGGCAGAGGATGGGTGAGGATCCCTGACCCTACACGACCACACAGCCTGCCACAGGCCAATACAACACCAAGAGACAAGATTTTCCCCCAGAGGAGGCCCATGCCACAGGGATGCGCAGATTGTCACCTCCTGGCTACTTGGGCAGGGGTTTCTGTCCAAAGCAGAGGCATCATGCTGACGGCCAGATCCCTGCAGGCTTCCATAGCCTCTATCACCCCACTGGAAGCAAAGGGTCCCATCAGCCTTCCTCCCAGCAATCCTGCTCAGGGATTGCAATGTCCCAGCTAGAAACTGCCCTCCAAACACATGAGAAGCACATTGACAGTGGTATGGTCTGCAAACTCCGCCTGCCACAGATCACAGTCAGTCCACGAACACATTTTGTTTTCAAAAGGAGCAAAGCACCACTGAAACCCCCAGTGTGCCACCAAGTCCTGGATTCTTCATCATTAGCACCTCGCCTTCAGAGCGCACACAGCACGGCTGGTGTTTGTGAGAGAAAATGGGATATATCCTCTCTCACCATACGGCTGTTACAAAACGCTTCATCAGAAGGGTAAACCCAGCAGGGCCCAAAGCAGATAGGCTCACAAGGACAAATTGACAGGCACAGCATATCTGATTGCCTTCATTCCCTGGCAAGTATCTCCCGTCGGCTCAGGCACTAAAAAAAGCAGTTGCAGCTTTCTATACACAGTGAAGACACTTCCTTGGTGTTGCAATTTTCATACCATTAGAGCAAAGATGCTGGGTCACAGCAACCAGATGTGCTTTGGTATTGAGTGCTAGGCCCTCAGCATCGCTGCAGAGTCCCAAAATGGAAGCAAACTCTTTGCTACAAAAGCCAGCCTTCAAGTCACCTGTGGGCCAAACCCAGGTTCACTTTCCAGCCACAAACTCTCTGTAGACACCTCCATCAGATAGGCCAGCACATTAGTCCCAGAAGACCATACCCTGTTTAGTGCAATCCCAACTCATCACCTGCAAACCCCACTGCAAAGTATAACAAAGCTTCTCTTTTACCAGCATCCAAGCAGAGCCCACACACCCAAAGCTTTCGGCTTGTCTATATAGCCCATGCAACATTTCCACTGCAGAGAGAAAACAGCAGCAGGGCCTTCCACGCGCATAGACCTCACCCCTCCCTCACTGCAACTGTGTGGTCTCGGGGGCCTTAATTAACCAGCATGCCTTCTCACAGGGAGCTCTCTATGGGAACATTTACATGTTCAACTCCTCTGGCCAAGTTCAGAGGCAGGCAGCTAATCCTCTCCCAGGTCTCAATGTCATATCAATTTCCTATTCGAAGCTGAGCTCTCTCCATCAGGGTTTTTAAACTAATGAGATGTACTGAGGCCTTCAACTCAGGGAATATCAAATGCAGTAGGATGCAATTTCACTTGATTTTCATGTGGTTTTCCCTTTGTAATTAACACCAGACAGTATGCAACTTCTCTTCATCCTACCACTGGATACAATCTCCTCCTAAGACAACCATGTCAAGAAAGGTGATGCTTTTACCCTACAATGACAAAGAATTCTAACTTTTTTTTTTCCCCTCCATGAATATAATCCACATGCTTAAGGTAATACTCAGAACTTTAAATCTCCAAAAGCAGTGGCATAGGTCCCTCAGGTGCAGCAGCCCCTCCTGCTTCTTATTCACATGGACTGTACCGCAGAAACACTGGTGCGTGGGCACAGGCTCAGACGGGGTTTTGTAGGTCAGTCTTTCCTACCATCGTCAGGGGACTAAGGATCTCCAGCATGCCTGAGCAAAGATGAGGAAGTATGAAACCATCCTGCATCCTTCCTAAAGGCAGCCCGTTGGTCTTCCTACTGTGGCAAAGGCCCGTTTTCCTCTTCTGCCACAACCCTCCCAGGCCATGCTAACCAGGTGGCAGAACTGATAGCCACCTCCCTGGGCACATAATGCCTCTACATCAGCCAAGCTCTCCTGTGAGTTTTTGGGGATGACTGGCCTGCTCTGTTCATACCTCACTTAATGTAAAACAAAACCAGTTTGACAGAGATTGCCAGACACTGTAATAACAATCAACACACAGCCATCAGCTCCCACCTTTGCATTTCATCCTGGAGCGTTAAGTGAAGGAGGTGAGCAACTCCACAGAATGCAGGCAGACTTTGGGCGCTGAAGGCTTTTGACATGGCTAAGCCACAACAGCCATAAACTTGGAGATTACAAACCAACACTCACTTTTTTTTTAAACTGAAACAAGCTCAGCTGTGCCACACCTGGCAGGATCTGCAGGAAAGGCAATGCTCCTTTTGATCAGAGGATATTGGAACTATTCCTCTGCGTAGCGAGGGCCTGCACTGCAATATAGCATGGTGCAAAAACCTGGTCAGCAAGAAGCAGTTCCTGCAGGTAGGTTTTGAAGGTATATGAAAGTTTTGAGGGAGCATGTGAATATTTTAATGTCTGTTACTACAGCTAGACACTGCCAAAGTCCTAGTGCCCCAATCTGGCAGAAATCCCTGTGAAGGGCTCCCCTGTGACCTCTACAGGCAGGGAACATCCAAGATGAGAGGGGAAGAAGACACTGTTGTAAGCAAAAGCAAGAGCAAGTCAGGTCTGCTTTACTCCAGAAGTGAAGTAGATTCTTCTCCACAGATAGGAAAATCACCAGCCATCTACCCCACAGAGCTTGACCCAGGGCTCTCATTTCATAAGCCACATAAGGAGTCAGAGTAAAATCTGGGGTTCTTTCTCCAAGTTAATCTTTTGGGGAGCAATTTTGCTCCCATTCAAGCACAGATATTAAATATACCCTGTTTAAAAGCACAATGCACTGTGTAACATATTCCAGATTAGTATGCAAAAAACCTCATATCTCCAAAACCAGCTGTTTTATTTACCAGACCTCAGCTGTTACCCCAACTTTGCCACACCAGGTAGCAGAGGCTGGGAGGGACTTGCCTGGATTAACACAGCAAAAGCTCACTTCCCACAGACTCAAAATTATACTCTTCTCTTTTATATATGCAACAGCCCCGATCCCATTCCTTATGGTGATTCCCCACCTGGTACCAGCAGCCCAAAGAGGCCATTTTAATAGATCTTGCATTGCATCTGCCCTTGCCCCGACCCCAGCTCAGAGCCTTGGAGGATGTTAGGTGCCATTAACTAAACCATTTGCCACCTGAAGATGCAACCAATGAACTCTGCCATACCTGCAGCACTCACCCCCACGAGTCCCTCCCCTCCTAATGCTCACACTGCTGGGCAAGAGCCTGCTTTAGAAAACACCAAGCCCGTCTCAACACTGCCATGCCAGGAGCCTGTAAGTTCAAAGCCCTGAGCAGCATCTTGGAGCAGAGTTCACGAACACTTTATTATCGTTCCATCACAGAGTTCCCCGAACTGCCTGGCAGCTCCAAATGAGCCCTCCACGGTCATGACAGCGCCACAGGACCACCGAGGTTTCATTAATATTCATGTCCCATTGACACTCAAGCAAGCAACGAAAGCTTTCTTTATACAGCAGATCATTAAGCAAGGGGAAATGAGTGACCTCTTAAGACCAGCTGCATCACAGATGTCAACGAGAGCTGAAGGGACAGAGACAAGGTCATCACCCTGCACTTCTTTTAATAAATAACAGTTCTAAATGAGCATGGCCCTTGCCATGCCCAACAGGACCCACATAAGACTGAAAGCATCTGGGAAGCAGATGCCTAAACTGCAAAGCCGGGCAATGGCAATGCCTCCTCTCAGCAACCCTGCCCGGGAGAGGCTGGGCAGCAGGGTGCTGCTGGGCAGTGGGGAAGCAAGGAAGCAACATCTCACCAGCAGATTAGGTGTGTATTTCTGAAGTGAATCACGATGGTTTTGGCACAGTTAGCCCAGTTCAGTGGGAACACACCTCCCTCTACAAGCTGGTAGCCTTTAGGAGCAGCCCAGGGCTTCTCCGAGGCATCCCAGCTAAGGGTATTTTAGCAGAAAGCTCCCCCAGGCAACAGTTACAACACTCCATATAGCAGAGACTATGTCAGATTACAAAACTTAATTGCTGCTATCAGTCAGAGTAACAATTAGCATCAGGTTAATACATTTCCAGTGCTCTCAGGAGAGTTCACTGGCAGGCCACAAGAAAGCAACTCACAGGCAAACTTCCAAGGCACCCGGGTTCCCCAGGATACTCACAATCCAAGCCACATAGGAAAAATAAGCTCCTCCAGCCCTTCTAGTTCCAGCAGACAGCTAACTGCCCTACCTCTACGTTTCCATGGAAAGAAGCTAATGGAAGATCCCATTTCACCAAGAAAGAGACCCCCTCCCTGCTGCAAGAAGCCACCAACATCACCCACAGCTTCTCCTTTTTTTAGCTCCTTCACTGAAGCCTGATGCTTCAACTCACACACACTGGGTGTGCACCAGGCAAGGTTGGTTCAGCTTCTTAATTCTGTTACAACTTTTGCTCTACATACCCCATAGTACTAAGACTCAAAGAGTGCAACAGGCCACATCACATGCAAGCAAGAAAACTCCTGTACCCCCACATGCATGGCTACACACTGAGCCACCTCTCCTACACGGATTTGCAGCACATTACTTCAGAAAAACTTTGCTACCTGACTCTTTATAACCCCAGGGAGATCAAGAGTAGAGTCAGAAAGCAAAGATCTGAGAAGTGATCCCAATAGCACAAGATTTATTTCTAAAAGTATTTGCCAGATCTGCAAGCTTATGCAAGGAAGAAGTCTCATGCATTTATCATTTTCCTGAGGGGAAAAAAAAAAACCAACCAAAAAAAAAAAAACAACCGACTAACTGAGGAACAGGACAGACCGTATTTAGTCTCAGAAAAGCAGGATGTTTCAGGCCCAAGGTGTGAGCTTTACAGGCTGCTCAGCCCCTTTAAACCAGCTTTAAACCTGACTGGAGAACAGCAAAAAGCCTTTACAAAGGCAAGAAGGCATCATACTGATTCCCCCCAAAGGGTTGCCCCACAAGCCCTGCTGCCCAAAGCGTTCCGCAGCTGGGTCTAAGGGACATAAAGGTGTACGGGCGCAGGGCTACAGCACACAGCACTCTGAGGAGACCCAGCAGGGCCACAGCCCCAGTGCAGCCTGGGGGTCCCTCTCCCCACAGCCAGAGAGTCAGAAGCATCCCAGAACTAGGCACTCCATCCCTAGGAAACCCACTGGAATTCTGGACTGCAATCAGCCACACTCACCCCGGCACAGCATCCCAGGCTCGGCCAGTTGCTTCCACCTGCGCAGCCATGCCAGCCAAACCCGGAGGTAAGCAGCCCTGCAAGGACGGAAAGCCCGGTGAGCAGTGCTCAGGGTGCCAGCCAGGTGCCCTGAGTTTGCATCGCTCTCACTAGTCACCCTGAAGAAGAAAAGCAAACAGCTCCAGCGCCACGGAGCGTTCTGGGAAGCATTTTGAAAGCCAGTCACCCCCACGCTCACCCACCGCCCCCAGCCCTCACAGCACCTCCCTGGGCCTGCTGAAGGCTGCCAGGACCCGGCCCACAGGCTGTCACGAGCAGGTCTTGGCCCCACAGCCCACAAGGGGGGCCTGGCCCCAGAATTTGCTACAAACAGGCCTCGGCCCCCCCAGCCTGTGGTGAGTGGGTTCCAGCCCCCGATCGTAGGCGGATTTCAGCCCTGCAGCCCATCACAAGTGCATTCCCAGGCCCCCAGCCCCACAGCAGGTCACAGACAGGTTACAGCTCCTTATGAGTGACCCCCCAGCCTGTCACAGCACGACCCCAGCCCCACAGCCTGTCACAGACAGGCTACAGCTCCTCATGAGTGGGCCCCCAGCCCCATAGGCTATCTCAAATGGGCCCCCAGCCCCACAGCAGGTCACAGACAGGTTACAGCTCCTCACGAGTAGCCCCCAGCCCCACAGCCTGCCACAGAGGTGCTACAGCTCCTCATGAGTGGACCCACAGCATGTCACGAGTGGGCCCCAGACAGGTTACAACTCCTTATGAGCGTCCCCCAGCCCCACAGCCTGTCACAGACAAGGCACAGCTCCTTATGAGTGGGCCCCAGACAGGTTAGAACTTCTGACAAGTGGCCTCCCAGCCTGTCACAACAGGACCCCCAGCCCCACAGCCTGTCACTAAGAGGCCTTGATCCCCATAGACTGTCACGCGTGGGTCCCGCGGTGCCGGGCTTTACCTTCCACTCGGGCGGCTGCGAGGGCACACACCCCCTCCCAGTCCCGCCTGCGATGAAGGGGCGGGTCTAAATTAGCATGCAACGCTGTGCACGCTGGGTAGCGCCGGCGGCTTACCCTGACCTAGAAGCGAAGGGAGAAATGAGGCTCTATATAAGGTTTTGACGGGCGGACTGTCGCAGCGTCCGGGGGAAGCTCACCGCCGAGGCCACCCACTGGGTGCGCGTCACCCCACGGCCCCGCCTCGGGGAAGGTCTGAGGGAAGGGCCGCCTACGGCTCCCGCAGAGCCCCGCCCGCGACGGGCGGGTGAGCCACCAGCAAGGGGGGGCGTCGCGTTATGGGCCGGTCCTGGGCAGGAGAAGCTGCGTGGGTTCAATGGGAGGTGGGAGGGGCCGTTTCGCCCCGCCCCCTTTCCCAACCCCCGGGGGGTGCTGGTGGCCCCGCGGTGCTTTGAGACAGACTCACGGCCGGCGCGCTGAGTC
>JAVJGJ010000030.1:6075372-6107044 GCA_035590215.1 Microhierax caerulescens
TTGCTACAGATCCATGCACAACCTCCTCCAGGAAAAAAAGACCAAGCTGCAAGACAGCAAACCTCCTACTGCCAGCTGTTTCTTTCCTTGCTCCCACCTCGTCAGAGAGCCCCATTGCACCTCACCTGCTTGTGCCAGGCTCCAGGTCCCCGAAAGCACAGGGTCGTAGTGGTCGGCACCATCACGGATGTACTGGCTGAGCTCATAGCCACTGGAGCTGAGCCCTGACTCCCGGTACTGCAGGAGCAGGCTGGGCTGGCCTGAGGACTGCGGGGAAGGGAGAAAACACGAACCTGGCTGAGAAACTAGGGACACCGCTGCCTTTCTGCTCCCAGGGCAGTGGGACAGACTCTGCTGCTCTGTGAAAGTGCCCCGTGAAAGAAGAACAGCACAGATGAGCAGCTCACACCCTTCAGCATCTTAGGTGCATCGTGGCACATACCCTGGCCATACCCAACAGCATTTAAAATAATTTACATCAGCCACCAGTTTAGCCCAACAGCTTTCCTAGCCCTAACACAGACTCCTCAACACAGCCAGCAGGCAGGGCTTGGGAACCCAAGAAAGCATTGCCCAGGAGCAAAACAACCACAGCAGCTTTGATTTGATCCTTTAATTTGCTCTTGGCAAAACACAGTGCTCAGGACACAGGTGTGCTGGGGCAGGACTTGGTGGGCAGAGCTGGGTGGCACACAGCTTTCAGCCACCTAGGAAGGATGCAGAAGAGCATCCCACCAAGCCTGGGTTTCTGCCCTGCTCCTGGCCCTGTGTAGGAGCAGTGCCCAGCCCCATGCGTGGGGAACGACAGCCCAGCAGAAGGAGAGTTCAGAAATACTAATAACCCATTATAATAATCCCCAGAGACTGTTAAGCGCTGAGGGAAACCAGCCTTCTTCCCAGCTGGAGGGGACACACATGGATTGCTCCTAAAAAAAAAACCTCTGGGAGATCCTGAAGCCTTTTGTCCTCCATCTGTGCCCATCCTGATGTTACCTCTTGGGGCCGGCCACCAGCCTCCCCCAAACTGCTGTTGAGGGTTTCTCCCCCTGCCTGCTCCTTCCTGACAGCCGAGACTGAGCTTTCCTCATAGGATTCGTAGGTCTGCATCCTGCAGACAGGAGCAAAAGGAGACACCCTGAAGGTCAGAGATTTTGGGGACCAGCCACAAGCCCACTATTTTTGCAGCAGGTGGCTGTATCAGGTGATGCCCAGACTCCCCAGCCTTACCTGTCCTGCCCCAGGGGGTGTGTGGCCAGGTTGGGGTGGTAACCCCTGTAGTAGTGCTGGTCCTGGTAACTGGTACTCTTGCCGTAAGGCTCTCCCTGTCTCAGGTCTAGAGAGAGAATCAAGATTTAGCATTTCCCCTTCAGAGCAACAAGCCATAATGAAGTTGCAAAAGAAAAAGCAATGAGTCAGGCAATTTGCCATGCACACCCCATTTGCTTCCAAATTAGCCCGACACATTGGAGGTATGATAAAGCCCTGTACACATTTGCCAACACAGCAGTGATGTCCTTTCCTCTTTCCTCCCTCCCCTTTTCTTCAGCCCAGGAACTCCAGAAACAGCAAAAACGAGGCCCCAGCCACCTTGGTTGCACAGCACTATCAATATTGCATTCAGCCTGGAACCAGGAATGGCAGTTTTTTAGCCATGGAGATTAAGATCAAACATTGCCTTGGGCGCACCTAGTTCCTGCTCATGTTTCCCAAATGCAAACTGAGGGCAGTGCTGCACGGAGAGAACAGCACTAGCAGCCCAGGAGCATGGGCAGGAGAAAGCCCTGGAGATGCACAAGCTCTGGGAGAACCGCCCATCCTGGAGAAAGCATAGTCTCTTCTCCTGCGAGTTGCCTCTATCTCCAGACCTAAAGGATAAGCCCATACCTCTGTCATCCTGCCAGGCCACCGGCTGCCGCTGGTGGCTTTGGTAGCCGTAGCCATCCCCGTAGCTGGCTGCTGGATACTGCCGGTGGGGGTCTCCATATCCTTGCCTGAAACGCCACACAACATACCCAATCTGAGAAAGAACGGGCACCTCTGCACGTTCTGGATCACCTCTAGGGTTAGTCTCATGCCCTAGATGGGACCTTTGGAGGCAAAAAGATGGAAATGAAGCCAGGTCCCCTGCTCAGTGATGGGGCCAGAAACTGGTCCAGCACCATGCCTGGAAGGAGCAGCAGGAAGTTTGGATACTTTCCCACCCCCATCCATGAGAAAGCTGTGCACTGCAGTTTCAGGCAATGCCCACTTTCAGCTCAATGGTATAAACTTGTCATGGGGGATCAACCTTCACCCTCATTTTAGAAGAGATCCCCCAAAAAACACCTTGTCTGCCAAGCTCTGGAGCTGCCACATCCACCGCACAGCTCGGCGGTTCCCCCCCTCCCCGAGCCAGAGCCCAGCCCAAATCACCCCCCACCCGGCACTCACATACCTTCACCTTTCAGGATTTACACAGCGATGTGGCCAGCCCCGTGCAACACCCCCCTTCCCAGCACAAGCATCACACTTCAGCACAAAGCCCTGTGCGCCCACCCCATAACTCACCGGGGGCAGTAACTCAGGCAGATCAACCAAAATTTGCTGGAACGCCCAAAGCGCTCTCAGCACCGAGAGCGTCCTCTAACCCACATTTCATCCTCCCACCCTCCGCTGTTTCAGCAGCTGAGCTTGCAAGCTCCCTTTTGCTCCTATATTACCACTTGTATTTTTATTGTTCACCTTGCACTTAGCAAAAAAGAACCACACTTAATCAAACCTTCAAGAAAAATGCACCTCGGATCGAGGCAAAGCTCGTACAGCAGCAACTGCAGAAAGCCACAGCTGTAAGAAATCAGAGCTGCAACTCCTGTGCAGCCTTGAATATACATGTTTTTGTATATTCTTGAATATATATTCTTGATTATAGTCTTGAATATATATTCTTGAAATATATTCTTGAATATACAGCTGTTTTAGTAGCTGGACATCACTTCATCACGCCCTGCCTCCACGAGGCTGCTGCAGTTTCCCCTGTGGGGTGACAAGGGCAGAACCCACGCCACAAGTCCACGGGAGCAGTGCAATGGTCAAATCTTATTTTAAGAAGGTTTACAAGGAGGAGGCTCAGCACCAGCCTGACGAGGCTGGGCAGCTCTCACCTGGAGTACGGCCTCTTGGGGCAGCTGCTTTCACTGTGCTCAGCCTGGGATGCTGCTCTGTGGGTGACCCTCCAGGGGGGGTGGCCCTCGTCCCAGGGGTGGCCGGGGAGGTGGCCCCCATCCCAAGAGCTGGGTCGATGAGGGGGTCCTGCGCGGAGAAGCTGCCACCTGGGGCCATGGTGAACCTCTCCCCAAGCCCCCCAGGCTGCCTGCCTCCCCCGGGGCTGGGGCGGCCAGGCAGGGGGCCAGGGGTCCATGGCAAGCTTGCCAGCGAGGTCCTCTCTGGTTTTGGGGTGGGAGGGGAGGTTAAGTCCCAAACAGCTCCAGCAGCCTGCAAGCAACAAGATAAGTCACAGTGTGTTTGATCAGCAGCTTTTCGCCCCCCTCAAAGTCCCCCATGAAACCTGTTGCCACCTACTCCCTGCTTTTGGGAGCCTTCTGGAAGCCCAGCATCCTTTCCAAAATGCCCAGAGGCAAGGAAAAGCCATCTCCACATCTGCCTGCACTTGAAGCTTCCCTTAAAAGACTGGGATGAAATGGTCCAGGTTTGAAAGCAACGGGCATCCAGCTCTCCCTGGAGCAAGGGGCAGCAACCTGCTGCACCCCCAGCCAGCCCTGCAAAGCACCACTGCTCACAGCCTCCCCAGGTAGGTGAGAAATTAGCTTTACCCCTGTGACAAGGTAAAGGGAGGAAGGAAACCCCCCACGTGGTGGTGGGGAGGGATGCTGGCAAAGCTACAAGCAGGACAAGGAGAATTCTTGAAGAAATAAGTAAGGACAGAGGCAGGGAGAAATGGAGTTTTGCTCATGTGAGCTATGAGATGGGGGAACAAGGATTTTCTTCTGTCCAGGAATCCCCTGGAACAGGGATTTTTCAGCTCCAGCAAGAATACAGTAGCTCAAGCAGACACCAGATCTACAGCAGCCCCACACAGAAGAAGAAACCCCAAGGACAACCCAAGGCAACACACAGGTGAAGCCCCAGCTGCCAGGGGGGTGCCACCCTTAAGCCCCCCACATCTCCTCTTGCAGCATCAGTACCCGACCTGCCCCCACCATAACCTCCCCATCGTGGAGGTCACCCTTCCCACACTCAAAGTTTAAGGTGCTTTGGGGTAATTTCAGGGCTGGGGGAAGACACTGAACAGGGGCGGCTCAGTTTGTGGCTTTTCTAAGCAAAACCAGCGTTAAATCCTTGCCCTAAATAGCCCCCAGGCACAAACATCCAGGCACCCATCATTCCAGTCCCTCTGAGGGCCCCCCTAATATTTATCCAGGGGTTCCCACCACTGCCTGCCCCCCACACACCTGCTCGGAGCCTGCAGGGCCTGTCCTCCGCCGCCTGGGTGCTACTGCCAAAGTCCACTGCCACATGGGCCGCCGGCCGCCCGGGGGCAAAGGGCAGCCCCCGCTCCCCCCCCCCCCATCGTGCTCAGCCACCGCTCCCAGGGCTCGTGCACCACTCCTTGCACCCTGAGGGTCACCTTCCCCATCACTTGTCTCCTCTCACCAAAGGCATGGAGCACCCAGCACTCCAAGTTCAAAAAAGGCCAGATATTTCTCCTGCGGGTTGTTTTTTTTTAAAAAAAAAAAACAAAAACAAAAACCTGCCATAAGTATCCTCCTTTCTACATCCTCACACTCCCTAAATAATAAATAATACCTGCTGGCTGAGCTGTTGGTTTAAGTGGGATCCAGCCACAGCTCAAGCACATCACATCTGTCCCACCAGGCAGAACGTAGCTAGAATGGAGGTGGGGTCCCCCCAGTGCTGCCTCACAAAAGTCCTTGCACTGCAATGAAGGTCTCACTCCATAAGCAATTCCTGCCTGGAAATCCTCTCCCAAACTCCCCCAGGTACGCTGGGGGAAAAAAAAAAAAAAGAAGAAAAAAAAAAAAAAAGCCAATCAAGGCAAACTACATCATAGCAAACCGCAGTAAAAGCTAGATACAAGGAGCTGCGTGTCTTCCTTTCCACCCAGTATAGCCCAGTGACACGCCATGTCCTCCCTCTTTCCCAGGCAAAGCACACACAGTCTCCAAACCCCCAACCCCTCCATTTGCCCAGCATGAGCAGCCAGATTTCATCCCGAGGGCAGCAGGGGTGAATATGGGATGCCAGCAGAAAAAGAGCTTTCTTTTTCTCCCCCCCTTTTTTTCCCCGCCTCACAGTCCCAGCTTTGCCTGGCCTTGTGTGAGCATCTCCACCATGACACCAACTGATTCGGGATTCACGGGCAGGATCATCTGCTTTGCATCACGGTGGCACTGTCAGAAAAAAGCCTACCTTAATGATGTCAGAAGACTACATATATTATAGCTTCAGACCTTGAAATTTCCACCCTACTGGGAGAGCAAGAAATTTTCCCTGGTGATCCTAAGAAATACGTGCTCGGTCTCTGCAGAATTCAAGGTTTCAAAGAAAAAAAACCATCCCTCGTGCTCAGCCACACAAACTGGGAGAAACAGGAACCAGGGAAACACCGTCTTTGTGCTGCCAAGTTGCTTCGGCGAAACGACACTGAGCATCTCCCACCTGTTTCACAGCTGCCCTTCAAAATTTTGGGAGGCTTTGAAGACAGTAAAAGCTCTGTTATGGATGGGTCAGGTCTCCTGGGAAAGCTAGAAAGGGTCTCTGGAGACCATGAGCATCCCACTTTTTTAATATATAAAGGTATCGGGCTTCTGCTTGGCTGCTGGCTGGTTGTTTTAACTTTCTAGCCAAGGAGTGACCGCTGGACATTTCCAACCCATTTTCTAGCACCCACACAAATCTATACTGGGAATCTGCAAGGGTTCAGCCAGTATCTCACGCAGAGGCTGAAAGCAGCCCCACTTTCCCAGGCTGCTGTCATCACCCAAACCTGGGGGATGTGGGTTGTGAAGAAGACTCAGGAGCTTGACCTGCATAAAAGCAGCTGCATCTTGTGATGCTTGTGGTTG
Source organism: Microhierax caerulescens (assembly GCA_035590215.1). NCBI lineage: Eukaryota > Metazoa > Chordata > Aves > Falconiformes > Falconidae > Microhierax > Microhierax caerulescens. The sequence continues at coordinate 6,081,456 of JAVJGJ010000030.1, forward strand.
AGATGAGTGGAAACTCTGGACCGGTTCATGTTAGGGAAGGAGATGCAAGAAACATTACCAGCAATGTCAAGCTTGGAGCAAAAGTGGCTTAAAATGGACAGCTGGGGAACACCAATTTAAAGGAAGAAAAAGCAGAAAAGGAAAAGGAAAGAAAAAGTTGTGTTTGAAAAAGGAGAGAGTCAGGGGAAGGAGCTAGGAAATGAAAAGTGAAGGAAGAAAAAACAGAGATAAAAGGACCAGATGGGCTAGAAAAAGGGAAAGAATAAGGTAACCCTTTAACTACATTGCTTCTAGCCAAGAAATTTCTGTTTCACAAGGATTCATAGCTTTCCTGGAAATTCAAGCTCTGCGCCATAGGACTGCCATCCAGCTTACAGGACTATTGCTAAGCAGGCAGCACAGGCTACAGATAGCATTTGTCAGACAGAGCTGAAGGGACACCACTATCGCTTTAAAAAAAGTGTATTTTTCTGCTTTAAAAGGTTTCACTGCTGTTGTCACAGTAACAAGATTAGGTGGAAAACATTTTTCTTCATGCCCTCCAGGTGTTTGCACAGTGCATTGGGGCTCTGCTCACAGCCAGCCCCAGACACCCCAGCCAGTCCCCCCCCCACAACCCAACGGGTGAGAAAAATTAGCCAAGCCTCATCAGAAATCCTCATAACCTAGGAAGAGAAATCCAGGTGGCTTCAGTACCTGAAGCTATTTTTAGGTGATTTATGTTGTTTCTAATTGGTTCTGAGATGAGATTATTATTTTTTTTAAATGGCACAGATAGGAAGCTTAGCTCATCTCTGAGCTTTAGCCCCCTAGAAATATAAGCAATATATAAATGCGCACTTTTTTTTTTTTTTTTGGAGATGTCTTAAGCATCATCTCACAGTGCAGGGGAGATCGAAAGGGCTGGCTACAGTCAAGAGAAAAAAATTGAAACCAGCTCATCTCCCATCACATCTGCAAGGCAGAAATGCAAGTAGTAAATCAGCTGCGTAAAACACAAAACCTCTTCGTAAATATTCTATACAGTGAGAACACCGGCCCTGAACATGCTGCCAGCACTGGGGACGTTTGACAGCGTATCATATCACATGTCACACAAAGACCAAAAAAACTAAAACCACCCAGGAGCTCAGGTTCCCAGGCAGGCTGAGCACCTGCACCAGCATGGGAAGAGCCCTCCTCCTCAGTCTCAATGGCAGCTAATTAACTAATTAGCTTGATAACTCCTCCCCAGGCTTACAGGGAAGGAGTGGTAAGAGCCCTTGTTCCAGCTGGGGAGGGGGGGATGGGAACATCTGGGGTCTTGCCAGGCCAGGGAGATCTCAGGAGGAGGAAGGTGGTGGTTCCTGGAGCTCTGGGATCGTGTCTGCTCCCACCTGCAGCCGCTGCATTAGCACCATCGTGTGGATTCGACCCAGCCAGCATGGCACCGCTGCGCAGCACGTCCTCACCCATGGTTTTGCACCTTTCTTCCCCACCTGAGGTTGTCTTCAACTTCAAGGGACTGAAGCCACCCCTCCCACCACCACCACCCTGCACATACACAGGTACTCCTAGCAACTTCCAGACACGCCTATTCATTTTCTGAGACATAGACAAGAATATTAATTGCATGCCAGAGGCATTCACCATACAGCAAATTAAGAAAAAGTGTTTTACACCTCGCATTGTGTCCGATGAAGAAACAGTGCTGTAAAAAGCTGTTATGTGTGGAAATCAAAGCACGTCTGCGGAGTCCTGTTCACATCTCCAGTCTGGCTGCGTGCAAAGGTAAGTCCAGCCTTCTGCCTGAGCTCCTTACTGCAAAGCAAGCCCCAAAAAACTTGGAAATCTCTGCCTCCATTCCCACTCTGGCAAAACCTCTTAACTTTTGGCTGTGAGCAGTAAGTCCTTGCATCCCCCATCCCTAGAGGATAGGCTGTGCTGCTGCTGCAGCATCCCATTGTGGTGGGCTCTGCCACGGCATCTCCCCTGGCTCAGCCTGCCAGGGGCTAGGTTGCACAAGGGCCAACCCAAGCTGCAAGAGCTAAACCCAACTGTGCTGAGGTCAGAGAGCTTTCAGTATTCAGGTCCTCTCGTTTTCCTGTGCAACACCCCTTATGTTTTCCCAGCCATAAAATTGATGTTTATCTCGCTGCTAACTGCCTTACAGAGATCATTACACATTGCAAATTCAACCATTTGCAGATAAAACGAGGACGAGCAGCCTGGAAACTATCAAACCGCCCCTGTTGCCTTGCCACATTGCAATGCATTACAACCTTTAAGCTGAAAATTAACATATAAAACCAAGAAGTCTGGAAATATTTGTCAGGCAAACACTGAAAACCAAGCAGAGGTAATTCTTCCACCCGCCCCACACCACCCCCTGCTCAACCAGGGGAAATTAATTTTTAAGTGAGGCAAATTCTGAAGCTATTCTTGTGCCATTAAGTAAAAAAACAAGAGGAGGTTATTCTGCCTTATCTAAAATCTCCTCGCGATATGAGATGTCCCTCTGCATCGTGTCCGTTGGAAAATACGGAGGAGACAGGAGGCAAAGGGGGGAATGCAGATGTCAAAAGAAGCCCCAGAAGAAACCAACAGCGACTATGACTGCTGCACCTCACAGCGTACGTGCCGTGAATGAGCAGGGGAGGGATCCCAAGCTCTTGTTTGGATCAGAACACACAGCCAGGGCCACCAGCCTGCTTGTTCGCCTGCCCTCGGAGGTTTCCACCTCACACCTTGATGTGGTGTGATGGCCACGGAGGGAGCAAGCTGGAGCCAGACCCTTTCCCAGTGTCTCCAGCAAATGCCAGAGCAAGGAAAGCTGATAGCTTGGAAATCTTCAACCCCAAGGTATTCCAGGGTGTCCTTTTGAAAAGATTGCCATCTTGTGTCTTTTCAGACACTTGAATGTTGGTTGCCTTCATATCTGAGGCCATGGGTCTCGTTCAGGAGCTTTATTACACACAATCAGGGACAATAAAGACCCTTGACAATTACAGATGGCTTCACTGCGTCCTGTTCTTAGTGCTACCTTGTAAAGTTGGACAGTAACATTTCCCTCATTTTTTTTCATCTCAATTTATGACTCCTCTACCGTGAAAAGCCACTTATGCCCTCCACGGTTACATAAACCATATCCTTCAAGGCCAGTAAATCACAGTCTCAAGTCACGTCAAATTTTGCGAAATAAAACTAAATTGCAGTTGTCCTCTAAGGCAAGAAGCTGCAAAATTGAGAGAGAACAAGTTCTGTTTAAATCTAGAAACCTGGCTGGCAGCCTCCTGTGCTGCACAGGGGCAAGGATCACCAAAAACCTCTAAGTGAAGGCACCAGCCTAATACCAGGGAGCCCAGGGGACCCTCTGTACCACCCCAACAAGCTGCCTCCATAAGTCTTCTGTGATCTAATGTCAGGAGTTAAAACAGTCCAAACTGGCAGGATTTCTTTATATAAGCTGAGGCTCCGGTCCCCCACAGCTGGGATGCAGAGGGTTGGGAGCAGGACAGAGCCAGGCTCCAGCAGAGTTGGTTCATCGAGGCTTTGTCTCTTGGCTGGATTTGTGCTTGAAAAAGAAAAGTGATGGGATCATAGTTTCTTGTTTTAAGTGAGTTTTGTGCAGACGAAAGTTAGAGAAGTACTAGCACAGCAAGGTTTCACTCAGCTGAGCCCATCTGGGCTCACCCAAAGTGCTGGGCACTGCACCAAGAACTGGGGAAACTGAGGACAAAGAACACAAAAAAAAAAAGCCCCGTTGACCCCAAAGTCACCCTTTACATTTTTCAGGGGCACAGTGACTTGTCTTTTCCCTTCTGCAGCAGAGTTAAACTTTTATGACAGCTGAATTAACTTGGAGAAGAGCCAGCTCCGGGGACAGACAGCAGCATGCTGGAATAAGAGCAGCGACGATCCATAGCACTGCTGTTCATGCTAATTCCCCCCCTTGCATCCCCCCCAGCTAATTTGCAGGGGTCTCCAATTGCCCCGCACATTGCAGATTCACCATCGTACCAGGGCACAGCATCCAGCCTGGCACAGACACCAGGGCAACCCTTTCACCACGTACAATCCCCTCTCAGCAAAACCCTTGTCATAAGCACTGCTATTTTGGAAATCCCTATTCAAAAATTTGTTCCACGGTCTAACCTCAGGGGGCTTCTTCACAAGGTGACCTCACACCACATCGCATGAGCCCAGACCATAAGGTGCAAACTCTTCATGTGGAAAAAGGTCTCTCCAGCAGCAGGACAGATCCAGCCCACAAAAATAAAGAAAATTATGGGCAGCCATGACAGAGACAAGGCAAAATGCAAAACATCACAAGCCAGATCTGTAGCTGATAAAAACCCAACGTGCATAACATACAGCTTCAGGCTGGGATACACTTACCCATCTCTGAATGTTTAATGGGAGCATATGCATCAGTTAATCAGCAGCGCAAGACACACATCATTTTGTACCTCCTCTCCACGTGTTGTGCAATTAAAAGGCTTCTCTTTCAGGCACAGAGAGAAAAGTCAAGGGACTTCGGCTGTGAAACATCCATTATTCAAAAGTGTATCCATTATTCAAGGTTTTTCTTAAAATCCTATTGTCAGCTTGAAAGGAAAAAGAAAATGAGTTTTTGAAAGCTGTGCTCTGTTGATATTCCACTCCAATTTTTGCTGATTGTAAGTACTAAAACTGCAGACATTTTGAAGAGCTAAAGAAATCCTTCACGGTTCCCAAGGAAGGCAACACCCTGTGGGTAGTCACAATTTTTTCCCCCCTTATTTAGCTCTACCTAGCAGGAATGTGATAGAACCTGGCCAACAGCACACTCCTTCCCCAAGTTGCTCAGCTACCCCAGCGTGAAGCTGACTAACATCTATCCAGGAGAAAGCAACAACAAATTATTCAGCAAGCAGTAGCAGATACCCACTGTTGCACCTCACCAGCTTATTGACACCCCTGCTGTCAAGGAGCTCGGCGGGCTGAAGTCTAGGTGGGATGCACAACTTTCTCACAGCACCTGGGGGCTTCTTTGCAGGGCACCAGGACTAGGCTGCAGGAGATGACCCAGGAAATATAGTCCCAAGAATGCTTCCCCCCACCCAAATGGGGGTGCAGAGGGGCAGCAGGCCCCACAGAGCCATTGCAAGGGACATCCCAGCACTGCCACAGTGCCTGCTACAAAGGGAAGACACCAGGACAACCAAACAGCTTACGGTACAGTAAAGATGGTATATGGGAAGCACCTGGATGATAGAAGATCTTCAGGAACAATCACTTAATTACTAACACTAGAATATAAAAATGAGCAATAAAGGAAGTTTTACTGCCTCTTAGAGAGAAATATTGAAAACCCCCAGGTCCAGCTGCTTCTGCAGGAACAAAGTAGGTCTGACACCTACCTGACAAATCACAATCAGATCTAAAGACAGTAATGCAGCTCAAATACACTTAGCTTTATCCAGAGCAGCAAGGTCTAAAGATAAGCTAGTTACACTTAAAAAAAAAAACAAAAAACAAACAAACAAAAAAAAACCCCAAACAATCTCTACAACACAGCTCAAGAAAAAAGTATAGCCCCCAGGCTAACCTTATACAGGGCCCCAGACCCATGGGTGGGGATGCTCAGGTGAGGCCAGTCAGGGCCACTAAAGTTTATTATGGCACTCAGAGGCAGGACAAGGTGGGTTTCTGTTGTTGGGTGAGCTGTTGAAGGGGAAGAAAATGCTAGGGTGAAATTGTTTGGGGTTTTTTTTTTTTTTGAAGTGGTATATCAGATCAGAAAGTAGAGGTTAAAATCTGAAAAATTTTTCAGAACTATGAGTTAATGAAGATGTTTATTATTTTACCTGAACTAAGTGTTTGTAAGAAGAGAACAGAAGTCTTTGAAAGGCTTCCCTGTCCTTCAAGAGATGAGGCTGTCAAGTATAGTGGTCTCTGAAGACCCAAAGACTCTTCTATTTATGCAAAGAAAGATCAAGAGAAGATTTGACAAAGGTAAGGAGCACTCAGTCATAAGGGACTTGTAACTGTAATAATTTATTAACAAAAATACTGTCAGGTAGACTTAAAATCAGTTTGTTTAGGCCTTTGTATGCAGAGTGTATAACTAAAATCTGGGTCTCCTGCAGCATAACCTGAAGACACTGAAGATGCTATTTCAACAAAGCAAACTGATGGAAGGATGATGATTGAAGATTATTAAATGCAGTAACCTAGCTGTGATGTATTAAAGTGTTTAAATGCTCCTGGAAACTCAGTGGGTGCAATAGGGTAAGGTTACTGCTTTTCTATCATCATGCTAACTACTTTACTATTATCAGGCTGCTAATTTTAGGTGTTGCCCATAACCCAGGGGATGGCTTGAACACCTAAAATGAACCCCCTGTTCAGTGGTCTATGCTCGGTGCTATCTTTAAGCAGCACATTTACCTGAAGTACAATGATGCTTCAATAGTGGATGCTTGCAGAGTGCTTCCAGGACACTAAAATGAGCTGGATGTTATCTACAGGACAGCTATAGCTTACAGCTTATTTGGACAAATTCTTTGCTGCAATAGGCCATTTTCTGCTATTACCAGTGAAATAATCTAAAAAAAAACATTACATTTCTTTTGCAATGAGAAGCTGTGTGTAATATGATGAATTCGCAAAGCTTTTAAAGGCTGGATGAGAGTTAAATAACTTCCTCCAGGGTCTAAGGCACTGCAAAGCAGGATTGGAGTCGCTGCCACAATGAAGGCATGCTAAGAAAGCCGGGAGGGTTATCGCAGCAGAGGAAGCGCTTTGTAATCACAGGCAATGCTGAAGCAGCTTGTGCAGCTGGAGCCTATGCAATGGTGGAACAGCAGGGCACAGCACAAACAAATTTAAGTATTGTCGGATGAAACAATTGGACTGTTGTGTCTCCACAGCCTGTTGTAGTTCAAGCCTCTCTCGTTAGGCTTCAAAGAGTAGAACCAGCTTGTTACCAGAGTTTCAGGTTCCTGCAGTGTTCAGTTTGCAGTAAGGCTTATGAAGGGAATAGCATCTGTAATCGCCCCTCCTGGGACCAAGCTGGACTGATGCAGGGTCAAGAGCACGCTCTGTCCCAGGTGGAAGTGCCTGGGACTGTGGTGGGTGAGGTGGAGGGAAGGCAGGAGAGCAGTCTCCCTTCCTTGCTGGTCACTGCTGGAGGCAGGATAGGCAAGCGACTTCATTCCCTGTTGAAAGCATACGTGCAGACCTTTATCCCTCCACGCACGGCTTTCTCATTTTGGTCCTCGCCTCAGATGAAACCTTTCTGGCAAGCTGCTACCCAGCTGCCTGGTGGGGCACTGCTCTGATGTCCTACAGCAGTGGCTCCTAAGTGGACATCGGTGGGACCCTGATTAGCCTCAGTTGTTCTTTGCACAGCTCCAACTGTAAAAAAGAAGCTGGAAGTGAGCTGCTATCCTCTGCTCCCGTAACCAATGACCACAGCCAACACCAAACATTAGGTTGTTGTGAGAAAGGGAAAAGTGGCCCATAGCCTACTGGTGGGGTTGGACAAGCTGTGTAAGTAGTCAGCTTACATCTGGACTGTATATGTGACCCTCTGCCACCAAGAAACGTTGTTGGGTCAGATTTTGAGTGCTGTGTAAATGTATTTAAGATTTTGGGAGTCTATGCAACCTGGACAAAATTACTGGCCCTGCAGCTGTGGTGACAGAGGGCATCCACAAGGTAAGCTTGATGCTGAGGGATCCTCAGGTTTACTGTACGGTACACACATGCACGGTGGTGCAAGAAATCCCTGACTACTACGGGGTGCCCTGGGCCGTGCGAAGGCGTGAAGCAAAGCATCAGCCGTGCAGCTAAGTGGAGCTGCAAAAGCTTCCCCCTCTGACTTGGGCTGTAGAGCTCTGAGCCTCGGCAGGAGCCTTTCCAGCTGGTGGTTAAGCCTAGACAGGAGCCAGGCTAAAAGCACCCAGCCACCAATGGCTACTACCCCTGTTCGACTGCCGTGCAGTGACTTCTTCAGCCACCATAACCACCTTATGTCCCTGGCTCACTTGCCTTGATCCTGGAGAATATCCTCTTCAGGGCATGGGAAGAGCAGGAGGCTGAGTCCTGGGGAAACTGCACATTTACTTCTCGGAGGTGATCTTTTCTGTCACCCTGTGCTGGAGCACGTGGTTGAAGGCTTCATTGACCTGCAAACCCAAAGCCACAAGCATTTATGGTGGTGGCGATGAGGGCAGGAAGGGGCAGAATGAAGATGCGTGGGAGAAATCTGCAGCTGGGTCTGGGTTTTCCATCCCTGGGATCCACAGCTGGGATTGCAATAATTCATACTTCTGGGTGTTCTTCTGCCTTACGTCCCTGAATGTGCTGGATGGTGGCTATGTAAATATTTCTGAGGAGCTGAGCCATTGCTTAAGGATTAAAATACCATCAAATGAGAAAATTGTTTTGAACACCTTCAGAGGTGCTCAGGGGGGAAATGCAAATGAAGGCACATCAGGATCCACTAATCCACTTCTAAAATATTATCCAGCACATTATTCTTTAAGAACACAAAGTCTTGGTATGGGAGTAAGCAGTTTTTACATGACTTTGCTATTGAGCACATCGCAATTCTGGCCTTGCAGTACTGAACCGGGAGTTCACGCCTCCCTGGCTCAAACCCAGTGAAAGAAGATTAAAAAGGGTGAGGGGAAAATGGGATTTCTTGATTTAATATTTTTGTGTCTTAGAGAAGCAGGACTCTGGAGGCTTCTGTGCCAGAGTCTAACTGCACACAAAAACCTGTTTCTACCTACAGAAAAAGAGCTTTGCTAAAATAATCCTGAGGAAACTGCTTCACACTTACCTCTTCTAGTTTGAAGATTGCTCCAACAGGGGGATGAATATTTCCCTCCTGGCAACACTGAGAAATGGAGGAGATAGAGGAAAAAAAGGGGAAATCATCTTCCTGGTATGGACTTGGTATGCTCTCATGGCACATGTGTTCTTTAGAAGCAGCAGATTACTGGGAATCGAGGGGATTTTTCCTCTGGCAAAATCCATCCCCACGATCCTGCCCTCCTGTGCCAACCTGCAAGGAGAGGGAGGAAAGACGCCTCTAGTCTGGCTCTTGCACCTGGTCTTGAGGTGGTACTTGCCCGCTGAGGAGGGCTGAACAGCTGCGGATGCTGAGCTTTCAGGTATGAAAAGCTCTGGTCTGGGCTGTTGTACTTTGACATCAATTTTCAAAGAGCATATTTAAAAACCTAAACAAAAAAAAGCAACAAGGCAAAGTCCTATCTCACCCACACCCTGTCTGTGGGCACAGGGGTCTTAAGCAACAGGCGTTGCATCTGGACCCTAAAATAGCCTTCTCTGGGCTGCAGCTCTGCACACAGCACCCAACAGGTTCACTTAACCGTCCCCCAAGGGGCAGCAAAACCTTCAAACAGGTCAAGAGCATCATCTGCGTTCACATGGGTTTGGCATAAGGCAGGGCTTTCATTTCAGTGCAACTTGGCAGAGCTGGCTTGAAGATGTCCCTGCTGATGGCCTCAACAGCCATGTCAACTGCTCTGCTGCTTGTGAGCATCTTCACCTCCTCTGTCTGCTCCGGCTGCGGTTCTGCCATGGCTTGTGCTGCTTTTCAGGGCCAGCTCATATTTGGGGTCACTTCCAGCTGCTGCTGCCACCTGAGACCAAAGGGAAACACACCACCTCGTGTAAAAGCTGCTCTGCTCAGGGAAGCACAGAGCATCTTGGGCTGGAGGTATGATTCTTTTTTGGTTTATTTATAGCAAATGGGAAGTTGGAGCCAGTGACCCAGCTCTTCCCCCATATATGTTGAAAATGTGTATATGTACATGGCACAGCAGAAAAACAACGGTTGATTTCTGAAAGGGACAATGTGTTTCCAGGCCACAAGAATCCCTTCTTCCATCAAGGATGTGCTGGGTACCACAGCTATCCAAGGGGTACCTCTCTGGAAAGGAAAGGTCCCCTCCCCACCTCAGCTGAACCCAGGAGGCTGGCTCTGCCCCAGCACAAAGCTTTGATGTAGCAAAATGAAATCATCTGCTAAGCAAGCATCTGCATTTGCTGGCTGACTTTACAAGCAGAAGTACATTAATTCCAGGCTGTAGAGAAAATGTCACTGCTGTACTGTTCAGACAGACCGTGTAATTGCCTCTGCTGTGGGGTGGGAGGAGGAGGATTGCATGAATTGAGGTGTAGACGTGATTTCTGCAGGCTGCCCCCACCTCTGCTGTTGTCTCCTTGTATGAACATCAGGAAGTTGCTTAGTCTCTCTGGCTTTGTCTAGTGACATTTCTATATTTGAGGAGCAGAGAACTCGGCATTTCAGCCGGCTCCTCCAAAGCGGAGCTGCTGCCCTAGAGCCGCATCAGGAGACACACACATGGACAGCAGGCTCGTCTTCGGTGAGACTGCTGTGCCATGTCACCTGCTCGGGACACTTCCCAGCCAGGGGAATGGGGAATTAATTCACCACTGCATATGGTCTGTGGTGTATAAAGTCTCTCGGCAATGAACAGGTTCACCAGGAATGTCAAGTTCTAAAGCTTGTGCTGTGTCTGGGGGGGGTTAGTTTGAGTTGCCTTTCCTGCAATCCCTGGCAATTTAATGCTGTTGAAATTCAACAGGCTGGGGCTGCTGACCATGTCTCTCGCTGGCTACATCCTACCTGGATGCTGTGCAGTCCTAACCTCCATGGGATCTGCACGCTTCTCCCCTGCTTAGAGTGAGGGAAAATCAAGGCACAAATTACCTGCCCCGGCTTATACAGAGATGTGCAGAAAGATGCCACAAGGTTTGGACAGCTGAAATGCCCAGGTTTGGGGTTATGCTTCACATGCTGCCTCTGAGTTGCTGCTACTTACCCCAGCTGAAGCCATGTCCTACGATCAGGCACCCGCAAGGCTGTGCCATAGGTGGCAATGCCACCGCATCTGCAGGGATCTGCCACCACATCTGCCTACAAAGACCCGCAGCAAGACTAATCCCAAGGAAGGGCGGGACTGAAGGTCTGCTGAACTGTACCTGTGGCGAGGCGTTGTGGGGGCTTGGTATGTGAAAAGATTTGCTTTAACAGTTTTTACATCTTTTAACAGCCCACTGTTTGGGAAAACTTCCCTCAAGCATCCCACTCTGCCAGCAGTGCCAGGGGAAGGGGGAAAAGTGATCGGAGGGTTGTGAGGCAGCAGCTCTGGCAGAACTAAAGCCCTGAACAAAGACACAAAGTCTTTTCAATTTTGGAAAACAAATGCTCTGTATCCTTAACTTCTGATCGATGACACACTCTGCTGCCACCATAGCTTTAGTGCCAGTCACACCAATTACTCTGTATCCCTGCTAAAAAAAAAAAAAAAAACCAAACCCAAAACCAACCCTTTATGGATGTGTGTCAGGAGAGAAAGTGTGTGGTCCTGCTGCCCTCTCAGAATTAAATATTTGATTTTCCTGCATTTTCTGGAAGAACCGTGAACAGCTCAAGCTGTGTCTAATAACAGTCCACTTCACAACTGCATTAACTGCATCATGTATTTACCCCCTTCATCTTTTGGACGTGATGCCTCACGCAGAGCTTTTGCTCTCTCCACCCCCGACTCGCAGCCACAGCGCAGAGGACAACCTCCATGACCCACCTCTGGATCTCCATCCACAGTGGGTGTGAGGGATCGTGAGGCTGTTGCTAAATTCTTAATTCCTGCATTTTTTTATTCCCTCTCTCCTTTGCTTGCACATGGGCAGGTCCCTGGGCTGGGGAAGCTCTCGGCAGCAAAGCACCGGGCGGGCAGAAGATGGCAGCATCAGCCCAGCAGACAGCAACCACCTGCTCAATTAGGTATGGATTTCTTTTAATTAGTAATACCAGTATGTTTTTGCAAAGGAAAGGAGATACTTTCACGCCTTTGGACTCCAGGGTTGTGATCAAGGCAGAGGACGCAGCGCTCCTGGACTGGAAAACCTTCAGGCTTAGTGCAAGAAGGACCACGTGAGCATCGCCCATGCACTGAAAGATGCAGGGGCTTGGGGGCCAGAGGGTTTTTTTGCAAGGGGTGAGGATGTGCCTTCAGCAGGGGAACAGCCCCTGTGTCTGCTGCCAGGGTGGCATGGGTGCCCAGGGACAGGCTGGCACCCCTGCCAGGGTGCCTTGTGCTTATGCAAGTTATCGCAGCACTGAGCAGCTCTGCACTTAGGACAGGAGAACCCAGCCCTGCCCAGAAGTTTCCCATGCTTTGGTTTTCTCAGCTTTCAGGCAAGTTTAATATTTACTGCAGATCTCCCTGGACTAGCATGAGTGCTCTTCACAGGCTACCTTGAAAATGCAAAATGTTTTACACTGAGTATCTTCAGGGAGGATGTTAAAATGTGGTGGTCTCGTTGGCTCTAAGAAGATGCTCTAAGTGCACCCCTGCTTCACCTGCAGTGACCTTCATTTCCCAGCTTTTAACCCAATGATGGCTTCAGACTTCAGTTTTAGTTACTCTACACTTTCTGCACAGAGCAGTCACCTTCTCACCAGGAGTGAAAGGAAGAACATGGTTTTCCCGATGCAGTCCCTGGCAGGCCAAGGTACCTGTTAATTTAGCCCCCAGTAATGGAACCCACGGGGACCTGCAAGAGAGAAGGGGGCAAACATTAACTCCCATCCCATAGCAGCACAAGAGTTTTAAAGGCACTGCTCTGAGTTTGCAGCAAAGGCTGAATAACCAAATCCTGGTTTCTCCAGCTGTTGCACTGACCTGTCCCATCTCTCAAAGGCACCGACGTTCTCCAGAAGTCACAGTCTCAAGCAGATGAAACTGGGGACAGCGACTGGTTTTGCGGTGGCTGTGTGGATTCCCCCCTGGGATGTTGTCCCATGGGACCTGATGGAAAATGGACAGCATGTATTGAGGGGCAGCTGTTGTGCTGGGACAGTTTTGTGCTATGCTTCAGTTGAGGATGTTCATTCTTTCTGCCTATGTTGATTATTACAGGAGACATCAGTGGATTTTTTTGTCTCCTTGGTGCACGTACATGAGGCCCTGTGGGTTTTAAATGTGTCACCCCCTTTCCCCAGCACAAATAACGGAGGGGGGCAACATTTTTTTAAAGCTCTTCTCTTTCAAGGACATGGCAAATATGTACTGAGCACTCTACCGCCATGGTGGGGCTGTGTGCTGGGATGGACTGGCAGACAGTGGAAGTGAGATCTGAACATCACGCTGCCTTGCATCCTGGGTTTAACCTTCCCCTTTCCTTCTATACCTTTTGCAAACTGCTTATAACCTTTGTCTGTATGTCCTGTCCCTAGCCCGCTTCACTGGGATGCAGGAGATCTTCCAGCTCTGCTGCTGATTCTCTGTCTGGAGATGTTGGACACATCCCTTGTGTACATTTTGGGGTCCACACTTGTAAATGGGAGGCAAAGACTCTCTTTGTAAAGAGCCTGGTGATGTACCAGCCAGGAGAGGGGACTCTATTGTCTTGCTAATGCAGCATTAAGAAGCTGATTGGAAAGCAGGGCGTACATTGCTGTAAGGTGTTGCCCAAATACAAAAAAGGGGCAGCCCCTGACGTTGTGAAGAGTTTCAGGGCAAATGGACAGGGCAGAGCAAGTGCAGAGGGGGCTGGAGGTACTGTCAAATTCCCAGAGCTGGGCTTTCTCCAGTGCATGAAGCTGGTGGCCTCTGCACTGGCAGTAGTGTTTGCAGAGGGGACAAGGACAGCAGGAAAGAGCCAAAGAGAAGCGGGTGCTGAAGCAGATGACGAAGGGAGCAGAGGAGCAACAGATCCTCGAGCTGAGAGCAAGGCAGGTGCAAGCTCTGCTGAGGAACATGACTTGCCTTCTCCAGTACAGGGGCATTAGACTATTCTTGGGGATCCATCAAATGCCACAAGCCTTTGCAGCAAGCACTGCACCTGGTGGGGCTGCAGAGGAGGGGATGGAACATCCTGCATGACCAGGGGCTTTGCCAGCTTGGTGCGCAGTGTGGCTTGGTAGCCCTGAGCACCTCTACTCCAGGAGGCTTGTCCCAGGATACCCATCCTGAAACGCAAGAGCCTGCAGGAGGTAAAATTGTCCCATCCCCTCGTATGACTTACCAGCATACAGCCATCCCACCTGAAGCCAAGGAGGATTTCAGGGATGCTCCAGCAAGGTGGTGTGGAAGCAAAGATCTCCAGTGCTGGGCTTGTGGGGAAGCGAAGGAAGCCCTGCCTTGGGGCTGAGCTGCCCCGCAGGAGGCAGTGGGTGCTGAAGGGGAGAGAGGAATGGATGGGGAAAAAAGAAAAGGTGGCTCAGGGCCTTCCAGTCCCCTCCCCGTGCCCCATCTCACCTTGAGAGCAGCTGGGGAGGCAGCAGGGTCGCTGCAGCCCCTGGCAGTGTTGCCGTGTACAGCCGCCCATGTGTCTGTGGCTGCACATCCCCTGGGGACTGGGCACGGAGTGCCCACTGATGCTTTCAATATTGGGTCAATATTTAAATGCTGGGTAAATATTGAAATATCTAAGTAGGTTTTTGCAGCTCTGGTGAGCCACGCTGGCAGAAAATGTTGCAGAGGAGCATTTTGCATCCTGAAGGCTTGATTTTTTTGCAGTGAGAGAGTGTGCCTTTGCAGGAGCACATGGTGGTTCCCAGCAGCTATAAACAGCTGTGTATTGCCATCGCAGCATATCATCACACAGGTTTTCCAGATGGGGAAACCAAACACTCATGGGCCACGAGCTGAGTCAAAGCTCACAGAGCCAGGGGATGGGAAACTCTGATCTGCTGACTCTCCATCCCATGGTTTAATCACAAGCTCATCCTTTTGCCCTGGGGAATCTTCTGCTCTGGAGATGCCCTGCCATTTGCACATGATTTTCATAGAAAATAACGTGCTGCTTGGGCTGAAACATCTTGTAATAACTCCCTGTCCAGAAGGTGAATGGGAATGCATGTGAGGGAAGGAGCTGTGAGATGACAAATTTGGGTCTGGAGAAATCAGTGTGGCTATTTGTTACAGTTGTGGCTCAAAGAGGAAGACCACAGTGTGTCCAGCAGTTACTGGTCCACGTAGCAGTTATCTTGCAAAGGCAGAGGGTTGTGCTGTGCCACATGTACCATGTGTCTGTCCAGCCCATGCCATGGCACAGGGGAAACTCTGCTGGCTAATCATATTGGAGGCAGCTCCAGCTTGGCACTGGCAATCACACCACTTGCATGTCCTTGTCCTTACCTTAAAGTGAAGCAGCATGTTTGCATGTGAACACCCATTTTTTCTGGGCACTTGGCATGAGGAACAGAGGGGGTTTCTTCTAAAAAAATCCTGCAGGAGCTCTTAAGACCAAAGTGTGACAGGATTGATGATGGATGGGATCTGTGCAGGGCACTGTCTCAGAGGTCCAGCTGATGCTGCACACACGAGTACCCTGCATCTGAATGGGCATGAGATTTTCTACACTATCCCCCTTTTCCTTCTAGGATTAGCTCCAATAACTGGTATTTAATAGTTTAGGGAGAGAGTGCTTTTCTTACTGGGGCCATGACCACTTGCCCTGGTGTGTTGTGGTGACGTGAAGAAGAAAGCAAGCTCAAGATGAACGCTGGTACCATTTTCAGATACACTGGGGCATGTTGTTACAAGACATCATATACAGCCCAGATAGGAGTCCTGCAAAATGATCGTGTACTGGTTCTTTTCTGGTGCAAATGGATTTTAAAATATCAGCTGTGGTCATAGAGGATATGGTGCTGAGGCTACACCCTTCCATGGACAATACAGAGGCTGGAGGAATAATATCCTACATGTCTCCCAGATACTCAGTATTTCTTGGGCAAAAATTTATTTTTTACCACCCAGTTAAGCTCAGGAAGCCCTAAACATTTTGAACTGTACCCACAGAGGTGACTCGGCATTGCACATCTGGAGAGTGGAGGTTTGCAGGAGTGTTAGCTGTGGTTTGGGAGCTCAGGCTCCTGAAATTAAAGCTGTATATCTGCAGGGCAGTCACAGCGTGGGCGCTTTCTGCCTTGTCCTTTGCATCTGCTCTTCCCAGGCATCAGCCCTTACCTGTGAGATTAAGTGGACAACTTGAAAAGCCTTTTGCTGCAATTTGCCAAAGGGAATCTGTCATCTCGTTTCATCCATCAAATAAGCATATGTCCAGTAGTAATCGTTTCTTGTCTCTGCTGTATGGGGCTGGTTAAAAAATGGGCACAGCCATGAAGTGTTACTGTTATAGTATTACCTGGGCAGAAAAACAGTCGCTGCATCCCTCCCGTAAGCAATGGAAGGTTTCATGTTAATGTACTTGCTATAAAGGCAGATGCAATCAAATGAAATGTATGTGAATGGCTGTGCCCCTGCCCAGGATGACTGTCTGGGGGACAGGCCAGTGTTTCTTGGTTTAGCACTGTAGGAAATGTGGTGGTCAGGGCTGCCTTTTCCTCCTTGAAGCAGTTTAGATGCAATTCAGATGAATCCCTCGTGGAACCCTCCTGGCTTCTGCTGAACTACGACACAGATGGGTCTGGCTCATTGCATGCAGCAAAAGCCGCTTAATTAGAGCAGCAGCTCAATTTATTTGTTTTGGATCATCTTTATTAGCCATCACTTAAGCTTGTAATTAAGGGCAGAATAGGGATTGTAAAAATGGTATCATCCCACGCTGCTTGCCTCCTCCCTGTGTTGCAGCTGCTGAGCATTGCTCCTGGCTGCTCAGCACCTTCAAGGATCTCTCCCCCTCTGTATGGATGGCACCGCTGTCATCTGCACTCCAAATGCATGCTTTAGTCCTGGAAAAGTGGAAATGAAATGGCAGTATTTTTTTTTTCCTGGGACACTTTTAATTGACTGAGGTAGTATATCTGATGCCCCAAATGCCACACAGGCACAGCAGCAGGTATGGCTGCTGGAGGGACGTTGCTGTGCCTTTCTATGGAATAAATACCCAAGTACTGATACCTAGCAGAAGAGAACACCAAAATCCTTGCAGAGCCTGGCAGGCAAAGAAAAGGCAGAGGGATTGAGCCTGGACCTTCTCAGAAGAGAATACTGCGCACCAAAGCACAATGTAGCACAAAGCTACATCATTGCTCTGATTGTGGCTGTTGCTACTGTCATGTGGTTATAAACTTGTGTTCAGTGGAGGCAGGTCTGTTTGGGTGTTTCTTCTCAAGTGCCCAAGATGTTTTTATGGTTTTCAGTCTGCCTCTGTACCACTCCAATGTCCTGAATCTTCTCCTTGCGACCCTAAGTGCTGGTTGCACTCTGGGCTGAAGGGCTGCTGTGACCCTCACCACACAGCCATTTTCCACCACAAGGCAATTCTTGCACTGAGACTCATTTTTTTGTATGATCCAACTCTGAGATTCCTACATTTTATGTTAAATGCAGCTTGAACCTGGACAATCACGGGCACGTAGCTTTAGTGATCTCTGCATTTTTAACAGGGACAGAGTCTACGACAACTATGCTGATATCTTATTCATGTCACTGTGATGCCTAGTTGTGGACCAGGACCCACCATGGCCATCAACCCTGTGGGGCAGGCTGTGCTCCCAGGAGGTTTACCGGTGACAGGCAGGGATGCATCCCCATCCCAGCGTCTTTTGCAGGTGCCGGCCCTGCAAGAGACAGGGCTGGACTTAGCTTCGAGAGCTGGCAGCTACAGTTGCTACTTCCATGTGGTCCACGAGGAAATTCCCCAAACTGGCATCCAGCCCCTGTGAAGCCATGAGCCGCTACTGTTTGTGGCGCAAGGTAACGTGCATCAACTGTCTGGGTCTGCTCAACAGGGGAGAAAGCTGGACGTTGTATCTGTATGTGAGCTGTTATAAAACGGCTGCATTGTACTCCGGAGCAGTGTTTTTTCCATTATTTATTCAGACATCTAAAGGAACAATAGCTTAGAGAACTGGGAGAGGAGAGGAGGGGAGCTTATACATTTTGCTCCTCCTTTCTTCTGAAATGTCAGCATCTTTGAGTGCCCTTGATCAGTTCTGCTTTGGTGGATGCTGCCACTGCTGCTGTGCTTGCCTTCGATGCTAAACGCTGCAGGGCAGCGCGGGGGGCACCCCAGCAGTATTTTTAATGAAGTACATCTCCAGGCTACACCAAACGAAGCTATTTGTGTCCTGGTACAGCCTTTGTTTGCAAACAACAGCCTCTCTAGGTAACCACACAACAGAGCATAAGTGCCTATTCATTTGCATCTGTCTCCACTCACAAGAGCCAAGGAAAAGAACCCATCTGTTTGGTGGGTTATATATAATATATAACATAGTAGAGAGAAGCTGGATACATTAATAATAGTCAGCCCTGAAAAAGAAGCCTGTGTTCATAAAGATGTAGATAAAACTAGCGATTATTTCCTCAAAGTTCAAGCCAAGACATGTAACCTGGAGTCTGACAAGAAAAATAGGGACAAATAAATCATTCTTTCCTTGTTGGCCTTGCTTCTTGCCCAAAGATAAAACCCAGACCTTTTTGGCTGAGTACAGTCCAGCAAATGGACCCTTTCACTGACCCCATGGCCATCCCAGAGCTTCCTCTGCACTGACTCATCACTGCATCTGCTGTCGTCACCTCCCTGATGTCCCGGGGACCAGCTTTAGCACAAAAAAAGGACCAGTTCAAAGGCTACGTTCTTAAATGCCAGTCTGTGCTCCCTGTAGATGATCCAATTCAAGAAGAGAAAAGCCGGCAGGTTTGTCACAGTCTTGCCTTTGCTTGTTAGAGTCAGTCTGAGAGTTTTACAGATCTGTTCTGAAGGTTGCTGGAGGCTGATTATTTTGTTTTAAAGTAGGGGCAGCAGCAGACAGGCAGCCGCTCGTAAAAAGAGAAATTAAAACAAAAATAAAATGTGTGTCATTTGGGCTTTACAGCCAGCTGACTGCTTTTGACAAGCTGAAAGATTTTTTTATTATTTTTTTTTTTTGCGTCTGGATATTCCTGACCTGCAAGGCGAGGGGACATGTTGCCAGAGCAGAAGATTTGAGCATCTCCAGCAGACAGAGAGGAACCTCTACCTTCTCTCCAGGGGCCCTGCACTGACTTTGATCAGACTTAGGTACCCTGGCAAGGCCACATCCAACCATTCCTCAGGCTTTGTGTTCCAAACCTCACACCACAGGGCCCAAAGCAAAGATATCCCAAATCAGAACTTCATATTGCAGCACCAGCCTTTCCCCACTCCCCTCCTCCCCAGATCCTGCGGGAGGGGAAGAAAAGATCAGTGCTGCACATGCCTTCACATTTGCTTTTTAAAAAGGGGGTGGGACAGAGGCAGATTTCGCTGTAAGAGCATCCTGTTGGAGGATAAGATGCTGTAAGACTCCTTTGCATAGTTTTGCTCAGGGTGAGAGAACATTTCTCAGCAATTAGACAGAAATTGGCCAGTTTAGCGTGCTTCTGACACAGTTTGCAAAAGTACTCAATGTGCTGCAAAGGAACTATCTTAAATAAGAAAAAAATAAAAATGTTTCCCAAGCAGAAGAGTCATGGAAGTGAAGAGCTCACATGGTCAAGCTCCCACCCCAAAGTGTCCACAGAATCACCAGGGTTTATATTTGGACCATGTTATCCCGAGACTGTGCCAAATTTCCTTCCTCAAGAGTTGTTCCTCAAGGATGGTGTTTTGGAAAGGGTGCACGTTTCTGCCTGGTTGATGGTTCAGTCAGGAGTGGCCCTTTCTGGTGCATTCAGATGGGTTACTTAGTGCATATGAAAATTACCCGAGCTGAGTACACAAATATTGATGTACCCAACCTCAGGTCACTGCCAAGAACAGTATTTTGAAGTGGTATATTGAAGGGGCCGGTTCCCATCAGACAGTACAAATGCAGGGTGAAATTCAATCCTGCTCCAGGGAATTTGCAACCTCGGTACGATCAATAGTCGCATCTGAAAAACGCTGGTCTCATCTGGGTTACAAAAATCTGTGTGTCCAAGGGGCTTCTCCTTTCATAGCTGTGTATCAGAAAACCATTAATAACCAGTCCAGATCTCCTGAAATGAGGAGAGGGAGTGATGCTAAAGTAGCTATGTTTTGGGGGCACACAGGGCTAGAAGTAGATTGGGATGGGAGGAGAGGAACAGCCCATTTGAGGGAAAAGCAGGGCAGTGGGTAGACTTTCTTGAGATGATTAATGCCGACCTACATGCCATCATTATTCAGGAGATGAGCGTTCATTTTATACAGCAACTCACGCTGCTGAACGTGCGGTCTGGTAATTTTCCAGGTACTCAACCATTTGACTTGAGGGTTTTTTAAACATGCTGAATGAGATGTGATGTCTTGTGAGTGCTGGAGTGGAGGCAGAAGAGCGGATTCTTCCCACCGTGGTGAATTAAGTAGGACATGCTGCCCTCCCAAGCAGAGTCTCTGACCCTCCCGTGTCTCTGCAGGGTCACAGTTTGTTTGTTAACAATGTGTAGAGAAAAGATGGGGCCAGCTGGTTGCTTCTCGATGGTCTGCATTTTCCTCTGAAATCACAATGTGGATTTCAGAGGAAAATTCAGGCTATCAAGGCCAGCTTATTCAGACCGATGACGTTAGCTCATTGCAGGCCTCATCCCCGCTCAGCAAAATCTCTGGGATTTCTGAGCAAACTGCTACCATTTTCCCAGTCAGATGGGTTTTCCCCATTTTCGCTCTGCCAGGACGGAAGGAGAGGAGCAACCCCATCCATCAAGGCACATTGTCACCAGCCCGGCAGACAGTGAGCGCCAAGTGTTGAGAGGACAAGTTCTCACAAGTCCCCATTTTTAGGCCAGGTTCCCGTTTCATGTGGCAGCAGGCCGGCCTCAGCCCACCGCCCACCCCAACCAAGCGGGACACGGCAGCTTGAAAGGGGCTGTCGAGTGAAGAACAGCTGAGAGCTACAACGATCCTGGCTGTGTATAAATAGAGACAGAGCTGTTATCCTGATGAAACGAGACCAGATGTTTCTCCGAAATCCCTCTTCCCCGCTAGTGAAAATTATAGTTTAGTTACAACAGGGCTAAGCAGGCAGCAAAATATTTTAGACCTACTAATGCTGGGAAATCAAAGGAAACACCGGAGAAGGAAAATGCCTCACTGGGGCAGGGGGTTCCAGGGCAGCCACCCTGTGATGCTGCAGGGATGGATCAAGCACGGTCGGGGTGGGTGTGAACTGGAAGAACCCCTCGCTGCCTTTGTTCTGTTTTTCTGCTTCCTATCTCGGCATTAACGGCCTGAGTTTAAAGCCCATTCTGCAGCCGCTTTTGTGAGGTAGAAATTCAGTGTCAGCATATGTATCCTGGAGGCAGTTGGCAGGAGATGAAGGAGGGACAGCAGCAGCAGTTATAACTGGGCCTTGGCTCTTTAATATTTAACTTTCCCCAGCGCTGGGTTTTTTTAATCAGTTTGCGCAGTATCTGCCATCCCTGTTCAAAGAAGGTTTTAGCACGGAGATTTCAGCGCTTAATCCCAGGGGCACAGAAAGCGGAAGAGTCTCTCTGAAGGTTTCAGGGCTCAATCTGGCCTCAATTACACCAGCCTAAATCAGCAAAGAGCAGCCATGGAGGACTTCAATGGGACTGCAGCAGGCTGGAGGTAACAAAATTAAGGGTCAGTCCTGTATGCGGCCAGGTGATGCCTCTGGTCCCTAAGGTTCCATCCATAGGGAGTCACCAGGAGGATGTCAGCATTGCCAGGCTGGCTCAGAATAAACGTTCACCTTGGGCAATAACCAGCGCCTGGCCATGGCCAGCTGCAGATGCTTAGGAAGGGATATCGGAAGAGGGAGAGGATAAAGTGATCCTTCCTCCAGCATACCCTCCCGACTCCCAGTAATCAGCAGTTGAGAGACTTCCTGAGCCGGAGGTTGCATGAATTTGAGTAATCCTTTTTTTTGAATTCATTTATACTTTTGGCCTCCATGACATCCTGTGGCAATAAGTTCCACAATGTAATTATGTGTTGTGTGAAAAAGTATTTCCTTTTGCTTGCTTTAGATCCGATTCCTGAACATTTCTCTCCGTGCTCCTTCACTCCTGTGTTGTGAGGAACAGGGTCCACACCATACCTCTTGGACCTCTTCAGACTTCTCAGTCTTCGCTTGCTCCAAGGTTTTCTTCTTCCAGACTGGAGTCTCTTCATTTTTCTAGTCTTTCCTCCTCATACGGTATCTATCCCATCACTTCACTGCCTTCACCACCCTCCTCTATGTCCTCTCATTTTATTATTGCCTTTTAAGATAAGATCACTGATGTGAGACTTGCTCACTGTGGAAGATGCAAATTCATTCTCCTGGAAGAAGGTTAGCTCAAAAGCTTTATTTTCTCAAGTCAAACGGACGTGGTTCCATTTCTTTCACAACACATGCAGTCTTTGGCTTAGTGGAAATACACTTCTCTTCAAACACTTTGATTTAACCTCTTCTGAGCAAACCTCCAGACCTAATTTAACCACGAGGGTTAACGTGATACACGAGCAGAACAACTAATGGGGCTGTTTTACACAAATGGAATTTCATGCATGGGCTTATATTACTGCTTATTTACACCTGCACAAATCTCCTGTGCCCTACTGGCGGAGAAGACCCCAGCCAGAACAGCTGAGCTCATGAGCAGCATGAAACTCAGAAGTCTCTGATTTCCAGGACATCTTTATTTATAAAATCTGTCTATTTTTGCTACTGTCATGCCTGCAAAACCAGCCTTCCTATTTTAGTCATCTCTGTTCTTTATTATTGTTTGTATTGCACCAACCCCCACAAATAAAGGCAGAAGAATGGATTTTGTTCTCTGCTACCATGTGAATTTCAGAAACCTCACTATCCAGTCATTCCAGACCTTGCTGTTAGGATGGCTTGATCATACTTACAGATACAACCAGTCCTCACTTGATGGGAACCAGTTGCTGGTCTCTTGTGCGGCTCCTGTGTAATTGTCATCCCAGGATTGTGTGGCAGCTTTTTAAAACTCCACTCTTCCCCTTTTGGCAGTAGCTTACCAGCCACATCCTCCCCTCGCAACATGCCAGCTCCTCTTCTCCTCAAAGGAGCTCCATCCCCCTTTCCCCCTGCAGCTGCTTGTGCAAGCTCCCTCCAGCTGCAGCAGGTGAAGATCCCAGACTTGGGTGAGGGATGGAGAAGTCTGGGAGGCTGACGCCAAGAAGGAGGCTGCGGGGAGAGTAGGAGGGGAAAACTTTGAAGAGTTTATTGGATTGTGGCCACTAAATGATAAACTTGGAGAATACGTATGTTATATTATCAGCAGCAGTGGGAATGAGCAGCAGAGTGTAGGAGGGAAAAACTGGGTTTCCTACTGCTTTGCAGTATTATTATGGCAATTTATGCAGATGTCTGCTCTGGAAGGAGTAGCCCACATACCCTTAGCTCACAGTCCTTTGGAAACCATGATGCAGAGCATTTTTTGGGGTGTGAAAGAGCCAGGAGAGGTTACTGGGTGCCCCAGCTGTGCTGCTTCCACGCAGAACTGTGTAGAATCGCCCTGTGCCAGTCACAGTGGTGGAGGGACGAATCCTTACCAGATTTCAGCCTGGTTTAACTCTTCTTGGTTATAGTGGTAATTTTAAAATCCCTATTTCCCAAAGAACTGAGGCTGACACCATCAAGCTCACAGAATCTCTCTTTTCCCCTGGTCCTGTGTCCCCCCTCCTGCAATCTAAGGAAGCACTGAACTTGCTGGTCTGTTTCCAACAAAACAAACAGGGATAAAGGCCCAAGAGCAAATTAAGTCCTTGCAAGAATAATGAAAACCGGCAGCAAGGTAAAGCAGAGAGATCCCACAAGCCTCACCACTGAGGGTGCCCACCCTCTGATAGATACCAGGCAGTCTAGGCCAGGCTGAGGTATGGATCTGTAGGAAACTGGGCTACACCAGCTCCACCAATCATGAAACAACCAAACATTTTGAAGAAGGAGGTTTCTTTATTTTCGAACTCAGCTTGGAAATCACAGCAGGGTGCATAGTCCCACCATACAAGGGAAAAACTGCAACACAAACTCATCCTGTTTCAGAAAACAGGGCTCCCAACTGGGTAGAGAATAACCCAGTTGTAGGGCAAGATTCAGGTCAAGCTCTCAGTCAAGCATGAGAGAGAAACCCACAGGAAATGAGGTTTCATCAATTAATCATAGGGCTGGCAGGACTTTTTTTTCTCCACTGAAACGATTAATACATCTTCCATCGTGGATGTGACTATACCAGTCTGAAAGTACTCCAACCCGGCTAGATCAGGAGGACTCTGTTCACTGCTACTTTGCAAATCCTCAGCTCCCAAGAGGAACTTTTGGCAGCTCCCAAGACAAACCTTCAGTTTTTGGCAGAGCTGCAGGGCTTAGAGTTACAGATTTTTCAGTGGGAAGTTATTGCTCTTCAACAGATCTGCAGTAACTTGCCATGTAGACCCTCTTTTTCTGTTGTAGCACAAAATAAAACAAGGTGACAAGGCATGGTTAGAAAGTGGAGGAGCCATACCTAGTTTAAAGCAGTTTTATGGCAGCGCAACTGCTATAGCTCCACGCTAATTCAACAGCTACTGCAATAAAAAAAAAAATTGTTAGCCCCTTTGTACTGATGCAGAAGTTGTGTACAGAGATGAGTCCCTTGGATACAGCCCCTGCTGTATCCTAACGGAGATAATCACTGAATCCGCACGCATGGATGAATTTACCCAGATCGTGTTGATCACGGACAGGCACAAATTCAGACCAAGCGATTACAGGGAAGAACCCAGATTAAGCTGAACCCTTTGCCCACCCTCCCTGAAAATTCAAGTTACAATACTGCAATTAAAAAGGCGTTGTGGGATGCATGCTATATTCACAGGTATTTTATTCTGGATTTTTAAAGAATGTGTACCTTTAAAGCACTGGGAGCTTCACCAAAAAAAAACCCAACCCCAAAATAGAAAATTAAAAGCTGGTGTACTCAGGGAGATCGGTAAATGGACATTTAAAAAGAAGCAACTTGCAAGTTGCTTAAATGAAACAGATTTAATCCAGCCCGTCATCCTTTCCCTAGGGCACATCGCCTTTCCGTGTCCCTGAAAGAAACGGACTGTGTGAGCGCATGGAAGATTTACCAGCCCGCACCAGGCATGCTCCGAGGTGCAAACGCTGACAGAAGGTCTGAACCGGGGGAACCCCCCACCTCACGCTGCTGTCTGGGGTACAACCGCCCCCCCCCAGCCCTGCGAGGCGGCCGGTAGGTCGCAGGGCCGCCCCAAGGCGCCTGCGGGCACGGCCGGCTCGCTCCCGCCAGCCTCCCCCGCCGCCCCGGGCCCGCCGGGCAGGGGAAGCCGGGCGGCGGCTGCTGCAGCGCCGGTGGGGACGGACCTGAGGGGAACCCCCCGCCGGGGGCCATTTTGAACCCCCTCGGGGCCCGCCGCGGGAAGCCCGGCCGTAGCGAAGCGGTTCTGGGCAGCAGGCGGGCACCGCAGGGCTGCGACCAAACCGCCGCTGCCCGCCATCTCCCGCCGCCCCCTCTCCCTCAGGGCAGGGGCGGTGGGGGTGTGTGTGCCCGCTCGCTGCCTCGGCGGGCGAGTACTCTGGCCTGGCCGAGCGCCGCCGTCCACCGCTGCCCCGGCCGCGCGGTCGCTCGGCCCGCCACTGCTCGCGCCTGCTCGCCCGGGATGCCGCCGGCGCTGAGGGCGCGGCGGAC
>JAVJGJ010000030.1:6121657-6139407 GCA_035590215.1 Microhierax caerulescens
TGCAGCCTGAATGAGAAGCAACTTTGAAAATGGAAGAGTTATTTTCTCTTCTGTTCATAATTGTGTCTTTCTAATATTAAGAATATCAAAGCACATAAATTATTCATGCCAGGAAGAAATCCTCAATAAACTTTTCTTAAGAAGAAATGATAGCACTTTAGGGGGGGGATGAGGGGATGGGACTTTTTGCCTCTAAAGACTTTGAGTAACTCTGCTTTGGATTCTCTGGCAAGAGTACTATTCCAGTGACAGCTTATCTTTGGAAATAAATGCAGTTTAATTTACATGTGTCTTTTAAAACGTAGCTTGCTTACCCAGATGGCAATTAGATTCAAGTTAATGGTAATGTAAAACAGCAGGATCTAGAGTAGCTCTGCAGCCTAAGGGCTGACCATTTTTACCATCCATCTGTTTTCCAAATGATTTATTTCATTTTCCCACTTGGTTTCGTTGCCTCACCCCTCAGTTTCATTCTTGCTGCTCACAAGTACAGTGTGGGAAGAACAGCTGCACTTAGCAGCTCCAATAAATTACTTTATTAGAATTGTGTCTGCATTACACTAATACCAAATCTCTTGATTCATCTTGTAGCGTCTAAAAAAAATAGTCATCATTTCCACCCTGCTGGCTTACAGTGGGGAAAGATGGCTCCAACTCAGCCCCCTGGATAAATGGGGATACAGTGAATTGCATGCTGCCACTGGGCAATTTGTTTAGGCTTTGTCAGCAGCCAGACATGTCTTATTCCCCACTTCTTATATGTTGAGCATAATATGCAGGAGGAAGGGCATGCTTTCAAACAGCTCAGGAATAAGGATGAACTACCTTTCTGTCAAAATGATGTTAAAATGTCCTTACGCTGTGTTTCTATGTTGAGGATTTAATGTGGAAATTTAGAGGAACAATACAAATGCTACCTTAGGACATAGCAAAACCAATTCCAGTTGTCCATCTCAAACCTGCAAGCTCTTTGGAATTCCTTGCTGAGAGAGAGAAAATAAAATGCAAAATCTTAACTTTTCCGGTTTTCCAGTGAAGAACAGTCTTGTGAGTAGGGAGTTACCTTTTTTTTGTTGTGAAGCAGCTCATGTTTTGTATGGTAATATGAAAAACTATTTCTTGCTGCTTCTCCTAATTTTTTTATAGAAATCAGAGTACATGCCAGGTGCAGTAGATTGCGTACAACCCCAGGGAAGCCATACCTGCAGTGTCCTGGAGATGAAACAGAGCAAGCCTTGGACATCCAACTCAACTCCAGGATCTACCTTGCTACTCCAGAGTTGATACGGAAAGTCTGCAGGAGGAGGTGGTGCCTGGAGAGAGAGGCCTTGTCAACAGGCTTGCTTGCTCAGGAGGAGGATTCAATTTGAAACACTGCCTCTGGGCTTCACTTTGAGGCTTCTCTTCTTTTCCTATCTGCTGGTTAAATGTGAGCTGCTGTTTTCATTTGTCTGGTCTTTGGATCTGGTTGGTGGAAGCTCGCTGCAGAGCACTGGGGAATCACCACTGTGCCCAAGTGGTGTTACTTCTGAGGGTAGTAGGAAAAGCCATTTTCTCTTCAAGTTTTTCTGATCTCTGATATATTTAATATATAGCTAATTATTTTTCAAAATTAGTCTGTGCCTGTGGCACACCTGCCATGGAGTCCTAAGCACAATTTATTCTGGTTTAGAAGTGCAGCCCAAATAGCATATTAACACTATTGTAATTTAATTTGTGAAGGAAGGGCTAAAAAGGGAACAATTTATGTTGGATGTCTTGTCAACCTTATTTAACATCAGCACTTAAAATATTTCAGTAGAACATTTCCACCTTGATTGTAAGTAAGTGGATGTTTTTGTGGCTGGTAGACACAAGGTATGCGCTTCCGTTCACATGTCTTTGCCATTGCTTTTTTCCTTACTTCAAATACCAGTCATTTCTTTTGAGTAGTTTGTAGTGGCAGAGTGGATAGAAGAAGTGGAGTTTAATTTAATCTTTCCCAAGGTGTGCCTCTGCCTTGAAGAAGAAAGAAGGTGGTATTTATAAGCAAAATAACACGTTTTCAAATGCAGTATGTGGTTTTGGTTTTTTTGACTGTTCTGATTTTAACTGGCATTCTGTGGGTGAAGTGCTAGAATAAAACCCAGCACCTGGGTGCCGTACTCACTTTAAAGGAAAAGCAGTAAGAAAATAGCAAGAAAGATGGGGAAATGAGCAGCAGCCCTAAAACCCTAAACTCTTCATAATCTTTCTCTTGTGTTACTGCACTCTCAGGAGTTCACAGGCAGCCTGAAAGCAGAGACCAAAGTACTTCAATGGGGATTTGACAAATCCACCTGTCAGTGTCACCAGACAACTGATTTATCATCTTTGACAAGTAGAAAATTGCTTAGACTTGTCTGCAGGACAAGTAAAATTTAGTAATAGTGATGGGGTATTTTAAAAATTGTCATGATCATGTAAATCCTGTTATCTCTGTAACCCAACACTAGCAAGTTCTGAACTGTAAAATGATGTTAACTTTCGGGGGGGGGGGAAGTCTTGCATTAACAGATAACTGGATATTTTTCCCCCTCAGTTCATTTTTAAATCCTGTTGCCTTTCAGAGGCTGACATTTCTGTCTCTTAGCTGTATTTCTCTGGTAATAGAATATTGAAGGAGATGTCTTTTAAAGGGAAAAAAAAAAAAGCATGTAGCTACATCACATCATAAAACACAAAGGAAGAAAGTATGCTTAATCTGACAAAGCATCAGCATTTAGGCTCTAAGCTCATTATAAGGCTTGTATAGTCGGAGCTGATTTTTTTTAAATTAATTTCTATGTATTACCATAATAAACATTTTAATAATATCCTTTCCATCCCTCATATCCTTAGCAGCTGAATATTTCAGTAAGTTATTTGGTCTTTCATTGTAGCCTTTATCCCCATCATCCATGCATGATCTGTTTATGAGAATGCTTATAGGTATTTCCAGTTTAGTTTAATGTTTCAGGTTATGCTGCTTCGGCAGTTTCTCTCAGTGCGTTTATGCTAACATTTGGGCTGTTTCGGGAAAATACTTGGGGGAATATTGAGACTTTTGTGTTTCTAATTTTATTTGGTAGGTAAACGCAAAAAAGTCGCATTGTGTTCTATGTAAATCCTTCAAGTGTCTGGAAAATAACTTGCTGTAGCTAGCATCTAACACCTCGAAAAACAAGGCTTGCACTGTAGCGTTTTGTTTGGTATGTTTGTTATTTGCTTACAGTAATAATAAAAGCCTCGTATTTTGCTGACTGCTGTAACTGAAAGGTTGGGGGAATCTAGAAAGTAGGAGTAGGACACTGTTACACTGCAGAAATTGGTAGGGTTTTGTGCAGAACCCAAAACTAATTCCAGCTTCTTAGAAGCTGGTAAAGTTTCAGGTTTGTTGCACCACTTACATTTAGTCTTGCAGCTTAGTATTCTGCTATTGCTTTTCTTCACTCAGTTCATGAGCAACTCTTGGGAAATGTCCAAAAACTATACCATACTGATCATGGGTCGTGACATTCATCTGCTGGGATCCTTTATTTACATCCAAAACCTGTCCAAGTTACTGGCTCAGTTTTCCATAACAATCTCATGTTCAGCATGTTGTCCACAATTACCCCATCTCTTTCAACGCTTCTGCTTCCTGAGTGTTTTTCCCCATCCGTAGCTTTGAATATTTGTCCTCTTGCCTCAAGTGTCTTTTTTGTCCCCTGCTCTGTACTAAGCTAGTTGTCATCAAGTAGCAAGGTGTGGCATTCCAGTTAGAGGTCTCGAAAGCTCTCAATGGGAAGGTTAGATGAGCATGTGAAACCAAATTAAAATCTCCCTTTAAAATATCAGCTTAATCGTGAATGCTAGTTACGTAAAACCTGATTATTCTTTTTTTCTAACCTGTCTCTCTTCCATCCTTAGTTACTGCCTGCCTCCCATCCTTTGTTTGACCCTGCTGTTGCCTGCTGTTACGCTTTGGGGCACACATACACACACCTTTTTTTGAAAACAAGATGCATTAAGTGCAATAGCTAGATTTACTGACCTAAGAAAACCGCAGAAGAATAATTTAGTAATTGTCAAAATCTTCTATCAAACCCTCTGTAATAGAAATAAAGCATGGATAAAAAGTACGACATTTTTGTGGTGATTACATCTGTTAGTACTGAGGATAGACAGCAAAATCTTGATATGCTTTGATTTATTTTTTTTTCTTCTTTTTTTTGAAGCTCCTGCTTGGTTGTTGGTAAGTGACAGTAATGCTGCTATATTGAGGCTTTTCGGTGGCACCTTGTTAAGAAATTATGTATTCCCAGAACTGTACTATTTTAAAAATGGGGGGGTGGAGGATAGTGTGCAAATCAGGAAGTAAACAAAAAGGCTCTGGAATTCCAGTCTGATGCAAAGAGGAACACATTCATTGCTGCAGGAAGAAATTGTTTCTAAGTTCTAAGAAACTTTAGCAATGCCTAAGCTGTGACCTGGTACACACTTCAAAAGTGTTTCAACATCAACATGGATACAAGCAGTAAAGATGGAAGATAGGAGCTAAAAGCGCCTTTAATAACAATACTGGTGAGACCAGAAGAAACAGATTTTAATGCAAAGGTGAAATGCTTCTTGCACTGGAATTTTAAGCAATGTTAGGGTTTTTTTGGAAGTGTTTGAGGAAGACAAAGGAAAAAGCAGTAAGAGACGTGATAATTACACAAAGCAGCTCCTTTACTTCTGCATGTCACGCCAACCATTAAGTCAGGAGATGTGATGAAAGCAGGTTTAGAAGATTGTTATGCTAAACTTGAGCTGTCATTGCTTTTTTATTTTAGGTGTAATTTTGTCATGTAAAAACAGTGGAGGCATACAAATAGGTACAAGTATTACAGCCTCTTAAACGTGCTTGGTTTCCTAGCGATTGGTGTAGGAAGCAGATGCTGCCTGTTGACCCTGCCCCTCTGGATGGTGTTAGGTGCCTTGTGGCTGTTGTGTGGAATTGAGGAACGTGCTTTTAAAAGTTGCTTTTTGGAATAAATAATATGTTTATGTTCAAATATCAAGTTGTTGGTTTTAGTTGGTTTGACCCTCATTTCCTATAGAAATGAATGGTTTGTTTGGGTTTTTTTTAACCTGATATGGAGAGGAATCAATGGCTAGTGAAGACAGAATCTGCTTGGATTTGAAAATTGACCATCAGGAAGCAACATTTTTTGTTTATTTTAAGCTATGCAACAGAGATTCATTCCATGCTTTTTCTGTCCTCAGTTTCAACTTGCAATATCTTAGCTTCTTCCTCATTACTCTGAATACATCCACATATGAAAAAGAAAAAAAAGTTTGTCTTTCTCTTTGCAAACTCTAAGCCTTTAGTAATGCTGATGCTACTGTTATCACCAGGCTGAAGTTCAAAGGGTGATGCCTAAATGAGAAGCAAGAAACAGGCAGTGTAAAGGAATAATTGCTTTGGTTTTGTGCTCAAAGCTTTTTTGCAAGTGGGAAAATAAAATACCCTGTTAGAAGTTCAGTAAGCATCCAATCACTGGTGTCTGGGTTTGAAGATATACAGTGAGAGAGCAGACTGACAGCATGACAGAAAAGATGCACAGTGTCTGCTGCTATGCCTGAAATCGTACAGATCTGTTCAGTGACCTGGGTTAAACTTTACCATAGTTTTACTTGTCCAGTTAAACATTTTAAGTAAGTTTGGCAGCTGCCTCAAGTTACTGTAGATGTGATTGGTGTCATGATGTCTTCATTTTTGCCCTGCAGCCTTGTTGATCTGATCACCCTTTCATAAAGCATCATTAAAAAAAGCAGCCTTATTTAAAAAATGCCATTTTTCTGATATCCTCTTAATATAGCCTGCGTGCATCTAGTTTCTGTAGTAATAGTGTATACAAGCTTGCCTTCACACATGTGCCCCCCCCCTCCCACACACACTCCTAGTGTATTATCAGCTGTGGTAGATGAACCAAGAGCAGGGACCCCCACAAGTTCACTGTTCAGGCTCAAGATTTTAGTAGTGACTTATCTTAAGCCTTGCTTGAGTAATGGCTCTGTCAACATTTGCTGAAGTGGATAAATTTTGCTTCCTTGGTCGCAGGATACTAGGTCCACTTTTGTGTTAACACTGTTGACTCTTTCTTTGCTGGCTAAAAATCCCAAACTAAGTCATCTATCTGTAGCCAAGTTAGAGATAGATGCAGCATGTATTAATCTCGTCTTCATTGAACAGTATTTTGATTGTATGAGATGGTAACATTTTAATTGCTCTGTGTCTGCTTGGTGTAGATGGGTCACACACACTCTGTATCACTATTAATATGCTAAACTAAAAAGCCCTTATATTTCCTTTCTTATGCTCGTGGTCTGAGAGATTGGGGTATTTTCTTTCCCACTTGTCTCCTTCTCCCCAAACTCTCACTGCTTCTAGAAACCGAGTGGTAAACAAGGTATGTCCAAAACTTCCTTCAGGCTGGCGTGTGGTGACCTGCCAGACTCTGGTGGATGGTGCTTTGTAGAACAATTACCTGGGTATATCTGGGTGCCCCCTTTTAGGATTGAGCCACTACCTCCAAACTGTTCTGGCTCACTGACCTTGAGTAGTGTGTTTGTAGAGCATTTGCTGCCTTTATGAAGCAAATGCAAATCTACCAGATCCCACGTTTCCCAGGAAGAGGCTTTCTGTCACTCTAATTCCCTTATCATAAACACAGCAACTTCAGTTGTCCCTGAATCCTGGCCCATCTGTCTCGGATTTACTAGAATAGTATCATGGTTTAAATAACATTCCCTCCATTTGTGTAAGCAAACATTTATTGTTTCCTCTGCAGGTGGATTGGTGAATATTAGGATTTGCAAAGATAAATGGCATTTTATTGTGGACTCATACCAGTAGTACACCTGGCTGCACCTGCTGTTTAAGGCAAAGTGCAGGGAACAAATGGGAAAGTTGACTTACAGGCTCAGAGGAGAGCCAGCACTGCTCTCTCTCTCAAAAGGACATGTTTATAAATTATTGTTTTCTTAAATTGAGGTGTCTGTTTGAATTTTGAGTTCTATTTTTGGGATCAAATGTTTATCCCAACTCTTTTTCCCCTTCCTTCCTCGAGCATTATTCTCCACCCCCAGTAGGGAATAAGAAATAATAATGTGATTTAGCTTGGGGACACATACTTGTTTGAATGCTGTACGGTTTGATTGGGCATCCTTGAACCAAACCTGCTGTTTTTTTAACCTATCTGGCATGGAGCTAAACTACTTCTAGCTTGGGAAAGATTAGAGTCTTTAGTATCTGTGCTGATTTCACTGATGGGTGAAACTTTTGTTTTCCAATTTTACAAATATTAGGGGGAAAATCATCCTACTGTGTAACTAGTATGAATAAGACTGAAACCTTTTCTGCAGCTTTCCAGTATACTTTTCTGCTGACAGTTTTTCTTCTTACAGTGATTTTTGCAATACTTTTATATCCACTTTGTTGCTGACTTGTAGCAACTGTGAGGAATCTTTTAAACAAGGACAGCTTTTAGTGTGTGGGTAGGTTTGAGAAGTTATTAATTCACAGCCTCTTGTATGTGGAGGGAAAAAATAGCCTTTTTTTTTTTTTTTTTTTTTTTTTATGGAGGTGAGTGCATATCAGTCATGTTCATGGTCGTTTCACACTGCTGGATTCCTCTGCATCCTCCAGGTACCGGCCAGCACTGTCATCCTGAACAGCACAGCTTGCATTGGGTCCTCTGGTTGATTTGAGAAGATTGTAAGTCACTGTTTTAAGTTGGAGTTTCTGCACATGCTCTGCTGTGTTGGAAAGCTTAATTAATTAGAGGCTTCTCACGTTGTTCTCTGGACTTTGAGACCAAGCTGTACACAGGCACATGCATGTGCATACTACAGGTAGTTGCCATGAAGGGACACTTTCTGAGCCAGGGGCACTCACATCCCTTCTGTCACTTGCTGATCCTGGAACAAGGTGGTTACAAGATACAGCCCGAGGCACAGCTAGTCATGCTGGGAGTAAAGGTAGTAACGTTACTTCTAGTGCTGGGCAAAGGCTGTTGTGAATTTTACTCCATCAGTTTGCCACTCCCGAAGAAATGAGTAGTCTCTCCTTGTTGGATCACCTGTTTACTAGCCAAAGTTTAGGAATAGAAGGAAAAAGTAGTATGTGTACTGTCAAAGTAGCTGCTAAACGTTTGATTACAGGGTTAGAAAGAATATCATAAAACAAGAAAACGCAAGTACACATTACATGTGAAAATGAGGTTCTTCCTCGGCTGCTTCAGGAGCCTGGGCAGCATGCTCTCCTGCTCTTCACAGGGCTTGCTGGCTTTGGGATTTCTTTAGGTCTATCATTTACTTCCTTCTATTGCTAAAATCACTGCTGAGGACAACAGTCTCCTTTACCCTAAAATAAAACAGCCTCATACCTGTCCTCTGTCCAGGCTGGCCTTTGAGAAGTTGGGCTCAAGTGTGGGAACAGGATAGTTCTCCCCTTGTAGGCTCAGCTGGGATAAAAAGCAGGGTAAGAAGCTTTCCTTCATTTTTCCACTTAATTTGTACATTACTCAGACTTCTGTTGGTTTCTTGCATGTCACAGCGTTTGTGGGGCTTCAGTCTGCCTTTGACTGCTCCTCAGGGTTTGGGACTTCCATTGTCCCAAGGAAGCTTATGCATTTCCTACCTTCCATCTTACTGTGAGCATTGCATGAAGGCAAAGTGTGACAGACACGTGACAGGTTTGCCATTCCCTGGTTTGTATTTTTTCCTCTAAGCTACCTTCCTTCCTTTCCCACCACCTCTTTTTAGCATTTTTAGCCACTATAACATTTCTGCTATAATTAGCACTGAGCATGACTGTTGTTATCTTCACAGAGTTTAATTTTTAAAAGACAGGCTGGAGGAAGTAATGCTCATTTGGCTGAAATCCTTTTATTGTTCTAGCGGAGTAGCCAGCTTGGTGATCATAACACAAAACAGATATTTTTTTTTTTTAAAAAAAAGTTATCTGCTTGTCCTCTTCAGGTCCTTAGTTTAGGTGGAGGACCTGATGTACATTGCAATGTGTAACTTAAATATTGAAATATTGTACACCACCGCCCCCAGCCCTTCCCTAATGCATGCACTGGTTTATTTTGATGTAGTCTGGATTTGTGTCAGTCTGATTTGTCTGTCTAGGTCATCAGTAAAAATAAGCTCGGGGTATTATACCCAACAACCATCAGAAGTATGTAAAGCAAACCTGATTTTTTACTTCTTCCCTACTGAAGAAGAGTTACATGTTGGTTGTAGATTTTACAAAGGTTGAGTCTCAAATGTGTGGAGGATGGAATTTTTCCTTGCTTTGAAGCCTGTGACAGTTAAGGCTGAGATGCACTGGTGAGACAGCGTGGTGGAAGCTCTGCTGTGGTATTTCCCTGGGCTGCCATAGCCTGTGCCCTGTTAACTTGGGGAGTGCATGGATCCCAAGAGACTCTGCCAAGTCTCTTTTGCCTGCAGCTGCTGGTTGCTATTTATGAGCTCTGCTACACTCCTTTTCAGTGTTACTTTTGGGTTTTAATCAGCGGCTAGTACAGGATAGCTTTTTTTTTTTACCCCTTTTTTACCCTCTTCCTTTTAGCATGTGTTGGGGTGAAGTTTTGGTTTTGTGTTTACTAGTGTGAAACTGGGGGGGGGGGGGGGGAATAAACAAATTAAACAGGATATGGGATCATTAACTTTGACTTCACCTTGCAGCATCTTGCAAACAAATCAGCGGCTATCATAGTGCCCTTCCCAGAACTGGGTGTGGTGGTTGAAATAAAACATGTCAGGAGTACAAAGAGAACAGTGTCCTATTGTTTTGGAGCAGGCAGAAAGATGACTTCTGAAAGCTGAAGTGTTTGGTTTGGTTTTTTTTAAAGTTAAGATATTTGTGCTGCACCTGGTAGTTTTTCACTTATCTTTATTTTGTTGGTTATTTAAATAAAGTAGTTCTACAAGGAGCCTTCAGGGCCAGTTTCTATTATTTGAAGCTCGTTTCGAAGTATCTACTCCAATTGAATTGAAGAATTTCAGCAAGTGGTAGCTTGGCTTTGAAGTGTTCCTCTGCACTGAGGAGGGATTTCACTGAAGGAGAGGCTCCCTTGACAGTTGTCTCGATATTTAGCCTCAGAGAAATGTTTGTATCCCTTTCTCTTCCTTGGCATTATTGTTTTACAGTCATGCTTACAACTACCTTGAATTTGATTTTTAGTTTTCAAACTGGGATTTTCCTTATGCACTTTATGAACATGATGCCGTGCAGAATTCAGTCTTACACGTTACACCCAGTCTAGACTTAGTGCCTAAATAGCAAACCGGGCAAGAAGGCTTCCTTGCTGAATAAAACTGTTCCTACTATCATTTTTTAACTGGCAGTGGTCCCAGAAGGTTTGTAGACTCGGTGCTTATGCATATCCATGTCCTGCTTTGTGATTTTTACTCGTGTATCGGTCTAAAGTGTGTCTGGTGTAAGCATATTACTGATGCTCATCTTAGAGGGATGCTGTGTACCAAATAATACAGCTGGCTATGGCACAAGGATGACTAGCTGCAAGCTTGAGGATTTGTGTTAGGCAGGAGAAAAGCCTTACAGACTGTAAGACAGTCCCTTGGATCTTGGAGCCTGAGTCTCCCAAAGAGCCCTGGATGGTGGTGCAGTGTAACTAAAGAGAAAAAGGAAAACCATGTCTAATAAAAGCATAATTTATGATTGTGGCTTTCATGTGTCAAATAACTATATGTGGAGATGGTCATCCTCAATAACATAAGGAGTGGGTGCTGTGCTTGTAATCTCATTTACTCAAAAAACTAGTTGAGACTGAGTGTGTTTGGAAGGAGGTGGTGTTAGGGTGGGTTTTCCACTGGAAACATGGAGTGGAGCGCTAGCTCCTTCCTTTGCAGGCACCTACTGCTGTGGTGCATTGGCATATATGAGCACAGCCCTGACTTTGGCATTTCAGCAGTTGCCTTACTGATGTCAGTTTGAATAAAGTAATGCTTGACGGTGTAGAGCAATGTTTTTCTTTTTTAAACTTTTGTTTTTATTTACAACCAGCATCGCTCAATGTGGGAGATGAAAAGGTTTCCCTTAATACCTGTTGTTACTCCTTTCGTACCTGATCTTTCAAATGGATTCTTTTGGTGGCTTTTCTGTCTTCCCTGTGTTTTCTTTTGGAGCAGATCTAATAAAAATAGTTGATTGAAAAAAAAAAAACCCAATTAAAATTCAAGTATCCTGCTTCACCACAAACCTGATGATACTTTCAGGAAGTTAACATCTCATCAGAGCAATCATTCCAGGCTGTTTACCCCAGTGGACTAACATTTAGTGCTTCAGTTTGCTTTGGATATATAAAAATACAAATTTTAAAAATTTCTATTTCAGACTGAAAGCTTAGACTGTGTAATATGCGGGTATGCTAGAGCAACATGTGTTAGTCAAATGAGATAAATGCTTCACGTCGTTCAGCTCTGGTAACAAAAGGACCATAGTCTGTGGAATCCCTAATGCCAGCTGTGTTTAAAGTTGCTGACTGTTGGCCTGTGGCTGTTCGCTGCTCACACAGCATTACACTGTCATAGAGACAGTCCAAGCTGTGTGCAGTTTTCAGTTTTGGTTTTTTTTTATAAAGAAAAAACAAACATATGCACCAATATAAGCAAAGAGGTATCTGAAAGATGCAAAATAAAAAGCAGGCAACAAAGCATGTTTATTTATGAGAGTTTCTTTGCAAATAATCTTGGTTTTGACTGTTGTTTGCCACACCTTCATTTCTTTATCTCTTTTCCCTTTCATTCGGATTCGTAAGTCCTGCAGCTTTGCCAAATTCCTTGAAGAGAGGGGTAATAAAGTGATAGCATTTCCGAGGAATGCAGCGTCACATCTCTGTGCAGCCTTCCTCAACTTTGCTCTTTGATGGCTAAGTCTCTGCTACATGCAAATAATCCTCCTCCTTTTTAAAGGGCTTTTCCTGTGTGTTGAATTGCTTGTAATATAGGTACAGCAGCTCCTAATAGGTGGTGGGTTTTTTTTTCTTTCTCCCCGTTGTAAAGGGGAGTAATGGAGAAGCTTTTCCTTTTCTGTAACCACTGTTCAAAAAAGAACAATCCATAGCATGGCCAGGATGCAAATAGAACTGCTATTTGTGAAAGATCAGCATGTTGTGCCATAGAGTGTTTGAAAAGGGATGATAGCCATGTGCAGATTTGATGATATCTATGTACTGGCTACTTATAAAAAGAAGAAATTGTGATACTTAGAAAAATAAAATATTTCCCTAAATACTTTCTGTTCTCCAGAATCATGGTCTTTAAGTGTATGACTAAGATAAAACTGAATTAATCTGAAGTTGTAGAAACATGCAAATATTTGACTAATTGTGGTAAGCCTGACCTGAGGAGGTAAATACCTGTTTTACAGTGTCATTTCCACAAGAAAACAGTCAGGAACATGTTTCTTTGAAGGATGACTCTTTAGGCTACATCAGAATTTTATTAGGGGGCTCCTGGGATTAGTTTGCTCTACAAAATTCATTGCGCTGCAGTAGTAACTCTCCCTGTGCAGAGGTGGATGGCTGGTAGGGTTAACTGTCGAAGGGCTGTTGGTATGAGTAATTCACCAACACATCTTCCTTACTTCAGGAGAAGCTGCCTTCTGAAGTCAGAATCATTTTCCCAACAATAAAACTGTTAAGAAGTACAGCTCTGTAATTTTTACTTTGCTAATGCAGTTAGGAAATCCTCTGATTTAGATGCAAGCTGAAAATTTCTATCTGTAATCTGCTGTGGAAAGGCAAATTAGAGTTTACTGATGTACTTCTAAATGTGGCCTGTGTGAAATGAAGTTCTTTGTAGTGTAATTTGTATTTTTTTTTTAAATAGCACGATTTATTATTCCATGAGTATGTAATTTCTTGTGGCTGATAACCACATGGCTAGTCTTCCCTTCTGCCATTGCAGTTCCCTTGCAAGAGCAACGTTTCCTTTCAAAATACCACTGATTGAGTTGTAGCCCCTTGGGGGGCTGTATTTAGACTCGCTGTTAATAGATCAGTTGGCTCATGTAATTACTGAGCTCCGACAGGGTGGCTTCTGTAGCTAAGTGCACATTATCTCTTTACATTTGCTCTCTGAGAATCGCAGGGTAACCCTTTGTGCTTGGTGAGGAGTGTTTGGCTCTAGAAAACGAAGAAACTTTTGTAGCTCCCAGCAGACCTTCTAATAAATTTTTAGCAAGTTCCATTTATCTGTGAGATAGTAGGAAAATATTTTCCTGTGTGATTCTGTGTCATGATTTCATTGGCTTGAAATGACATGTTGTGCTGTAAGCCGAAGTGCCTCTCTCCTGCTGGGATGCGTGTGTTGCTGTCTTTGGCACTTGGAGTAACAAGTTAACTGTTGCCTGTGTTGGGAATGGGCTTCACCAAAAATCCTTGGTGAAGGACCAACGTGAAGCTGTACCTGGCTTTTCAGTGGCTCCGTTTGCTTGACTGCAGGGAAGACTGGCGGTGTTTGAGACAGGATTTTTTTTTTTTTTTCTTAGGCTTTTTCCATGATATTAGTTCTGCTTCAGTATTATATTGTGGAATGAATGAGGCAGTGCAGAGACAGAGAGAAAGGCTTTGTGGTTTTTATTAGCAGCAACTGTGCAAGCAAACTTAATTTGGCATTCTTAAGTCCGTTGGTGTTTTTCCAACTTTACCCCTCAGCTGTTGCTAACTGCATTGCAGAGGACTGTGCAATCTAGCAATTTCTCATTGTCTCCAGTCCCTGCCATTTATAAACGGGGATTCAGATCACATAGCAGATTAAGTGAGCATTCTCCTTTATTTTTAATTTTAATACAAGTATTTCCTTAATTTCTTGGAGAAATATACCTGATGCTTACTAGCCTTGCGGTTAAGTGCTTGTTAGTTGTGGTGAAAAATACCTGTATGAACTTGCCCCATATGGTTTTATAGGAAAGAAACAGTTATATACACTTTGCTTATTATACTTCCTATATTTCCTATCTTCTCTCATCCACAAAACAACCAGTCTGTCTTTATTCTTGCTCTTTTTCCTCCTCTCTCATTTCCTTCTACAGTCCATGGTATATCTCGTCTTGTCTCTTTTGTCTGTGTGCTTCCCTTCCTTATCACTGCCCAAACTGGAGCAGTGTGCCTTCTTGCTAAATTTTATTTCAAAATTCGTATTTTTTTGACAGTGATGTTCTTTAGGATGTCTTCACCTGTGCTCTTTTTCAGTCCATGGAGAATTGAAAAGATTTTCGGCAGCTGCCACCAAGAGGCCAAGCCTTCTCTTCTCTCTGTGACAAAGGGATGATCTCTATGGTCCCCTTGCTCAACTTTCAAGTTTGATGTTATTCAGGAGAATAAATGCATGAGAGGATTTGTGGGTTTCACTCACCCTACCCCGATCCTTTAAAACAACCATTTTGCATAAAACTATTTTGCACAAATTATTCTAGCTGTTTATTGACATGTCAGTGGTGACTTAGCATTTGAAACCATGCTCTGAGGGTCCAAAGTGCCTTTTGTCTTTCATGAAAATGGTATCCCAGAGGTGTTTTACACTTGCGGGGAAGGCTTCTCTCTCAGTAAGTAAATTTTGAGCTGTGTACCACTTCCACTGGTTGCGGTCCCACAGCCTTTAAATGTCTGACTTTACCCCCTCTTAGAAAAACTTGAGCGACTTCAGCGTAACACTCAGCTGCACCCTGAAGTTTTTCAGCCAACTATTGACTCAGTTACAATAAAGTAATGACTGTGGTCAAGTTAACTATTGCTCATGCATAAAGATGTTCCTAATTTCAGTAATTCAGTAAAATGAGCATTTATCTCATAAATACTGCTCCTGCTTCATGCTTTCACCCTCTCCAGACAAACTTGTGAAGAGGAGGACAGTGAGGAAGGTCATTGGGTTTTCCTGAATTGTCATTCAAACAAAAGTCCAGGATAACAAGCATATAGGAGAGGAAAAGTCTCTAATATTCATTTGGCAACACACCTGGAGTCTGGTGTGAAGATGTGATTTGCTTTTTGGGCTACAATATCTTGTAGGGTTTTTTTCTCTTGCTTACTCTCAAAGACAAGTGCCTGCCCTGTGGCAGTGTGTGCCTGTGCTCACGTAAAGATCTCTTCAGGAAAGCAGATGAGGAAGAGTTGTGCAAAACAATTGAAAATGACTGCCTTTCTGTTCCACCAAAGGAAAAGCAATTGCTTCATTAACTACACATTTGGATTTTCACACAGCCAATGTAGAAATCCATGATTTTTCAAAAATGGCAGTTTTGA
The DNA here is from genome assembly GCA_035590215.1 of Microhierax caerulescens. NCBI lineage: Eukaryota > Metazoa > Chordata > Aves > Falconiformes > Falconidae > Microhierax > Microhierax caerulescens. Next base: position 6,136,957 of record JAVJGJ010000030.1, read on the forward strand.
TTCCCATGATGACATGAGATCAAAATGCTCATTTGAGGTTTTATGAGGAAAAATACATTCCTTTGCACGTGGATTGCCATGGGGTTTTAGGGTTATTTCGGAGAGCAAATTACAAGATTCTCATGCGGTTCTGAACTCTTCTGTTTTCCTTATGAATGTGCTTAAGTTTAGGGTTTAAGAATGGGTTTCTGGCAGCTGTCTGCCAACTGCAAAGCCATGCAATCTCATATGTAGTCACAGCGATTAAAAATGTCTGGTTTGTGGTGGGGGAGGAGGAATATCCCTGGAGGAGAAAGGCAGATACTGGCCAGTTTCTTCTGTCCTGGAGGACCCAAACAACCTAGCTTCTCTCTCACTGCCAAATTCTTGCTGGGAGGATTGCTTTAGGTGGAGGGTGGCTTTGCACCATCCTCTGCCGCAAGCCCACAGCCCCTTTTGGGGACCACATCCTGAGCATGGTTCTGATGGTTATTATGTGCTGGAGCAGTTTCATAATAAGTAACGAGTATCATGGCTCCCTGCCACCAGAATTTTTTTCCCCTTTTATACTGGCTCCATAGCTCAGTAGTCCCTTTTAATGAAGGTTTGGAGATGGAGGATAGAGGGATGCTGCAGTACTGAGGAGTGACCTGTATCTGCTGGTGGGGTGCACGGATCGTAGGACTTTAGATTATTTTTTTTTTTTTTTTTGGTTGGTTTTGGTTTGGTTTTTTTCTGCCCCCCCACCCCCCGGGGATGCAGTTGCCTGGAAAGGTGATGACAAGCGTGGGAGCTGTGGAGACAAAAGGGCTTCTACCTCTTGCATGTTTAAAACTTAACCATAAAACTTAGGGGAGTATTTTAATATTTTAAGAGCCATGAGAATTATTTTAAGCAGATGAGAGGGAGACAAATTGTTAGGTGTTGAGAAAGGTTTTTAAAAAATGGTATTTTTTTGGGTTGGCTGGCCATCTTGGTAAAGAAAATCTTTATGTTAATTAACATCTGCCTCCTCCTCTGAGGTTTATTGTAGATGTCAATATCCTATTCCAGGCTTCAGGAGTTACCAATAAAGCTGCAAATGATTAAGTCTGATATCACTGAGGGGGTGACTGAGAATGAGGGAGGTAGATAGCTTTGAGTCTCTTCTACCTGGCAGAGTAGGCAAAGCTCCAGTTACTTTCATTACTTCATAAATAACGAAACACACAGTTATGAAAGTTAAGGTAGTGTACTAACACAGTAATAGTGCTATTTTGTTATTTTAACTTGGCAATATTCTGTAATAAAATCGGTAATTTATTAGCATACTAGTGAATTGTGTGCTCTGTACGTGGAACACCAAGAAGTAATGAGGTATGTGAGGAAGCACTTGTTCCTTTGTCTTTCTAGAATCCTTTGGCTGGAGATCCTCCTCTGAAATGAGGGGTGCAGGGTAAAGCAAGGTCTGACGTGTTTTCTTTGCACTGGGGCTGAGAACAAAATTGTTAATCTCGCCTCCCAGCAGAGCTGGTGGCAAGAGCTGTGAACAGGCCTGTGGTAACAGCAATCAGAATTGAGATGGATGTTCTGCAGGTGCAAACAGCATTTCCTCCCTGTGCTGAACACAGGGTGGTAGGAATACACGTCTCATACGCACCCCAAAATTGCTTTTCTAGAGAGGTGCTATGTCCATTTTCTGCTTAGGTACATCTGTTTACACTGGGCGAAGGACTGCAAAGTCCTGTGTGAGGACCAGGAGAGTACGTAAAGACAAAACTGAAGTGCACATTTCTTCTGTGTTCTTCTCACTTAAGCTGTTGCAGATAGCTGATCTTTTTTTAGCTTCCCGTTCTCAGCCTCCCTGACTTTCCCCTTTCCTTTCTTTCCTCCCATGCATTTTTCAAATGTGTGGCTTGATTACGAAGGTGTAATCTCTTCATTGTTCATTTCACTTGAAAGCACCTTAACCTGCAGAATGAACCACTGGCTCTTTGTTGTTTAGTTTCCAATAAATTTCTGTTCATTTTAAAATTCCAATAAATTGTCTGGATTCTGGGTCATTCACTCAAGGTTTAACTTTGATAAACCTAATTTGTTCATCAGGGATGATGTGCTAGAGGTGAGAAATGCTTGTCACAGTGTTGCCTATATTCTGGGGGAGAACTTCTTGCCTTATCCTTGCAGGTTCTGTGTGTGGGCAGAACCTGCAATTGCATGCAGTAGCAGACTGCCTATTCCGTTCTGCAACCACCTGTACTTGCAGAGATTGTCCTGCAGATCCCAACAACTCCTTCTCGAAGGACAGACATGAGATCCCCTCTTCTAGATTCACTCTACTTGACCTCCACAACCCTCTCTGTCAGAGGACCTGGCCTCATCTTCCTGGCCTCTTAGTTTTTTCCTTCTCTCTCTCTCTCTTTGGGGGGGGGGGGGGGGGGGGGGGGGGGGGGGGGGGGGGGGGGGGGGGGGGGGGGGGGGGGGGGGGGGGGG
>JAVJGJ010000030.1:6139507-6203962 GCA_035590215.1 Microhierax caerulescens
CCCCCCCATCTTCTTGGCTTCTTCGTTTTTTCCTTCTTTCTTTCCCCCCCCCCATGAAGCGTGCAAAGCATGGGTGAGAGAAGCTGCAGGGAGAAGGTAACTTCTTCCAGAGGAGCTGAGTTGTCGGGGAAGAAAGGGAGATCTGTTTTGGGGAAGGATCCTGAGGTTTGAAAAAATTGAGGCAAAACAGCTCTTGGAAACCTCAGTGAGAACTGTACCACACACATTTAGACCTCTACAGCCATGGTGAAGCCATGATTGTTGGGGGGAGGATGAACCTCAGCCCTGTACTGAGAACTTGCTGAGCTGCTGGTAAAGTTCAGTTATGCAGACAGTAAGATGTACTAGATCAGATGATGGGCTCTGCTGTAGAGAATTCATGCTGCATGCAGAAAAGGGTGACTCCATGTTTGCAACTTTTTCTACAGTGGGTTGGTTTTTTTTTTCCCCTATCAAGGGTTATTAGAGGCATTTGGTTTTGACATCTTGGATTCAAGAAAACAATGTCATTTTGTCAGCATGTTTCTGGAAGCATCTGTGGTTCTCCCCACACACACCGCCTCTTGCTATAGATGTCTTGTAAAGCATTATTGTTATATCAGTCATGGCAGCATTAATAATGCCTGCAGTTATTGATTATTTTCCTGTGTTTCAAATTGTGCTAAAGCAAACCAGAGACACAGAGCTGCTATTGGCATTTAGACATAGAAAATAAATATACTTCTGCTCCCCAATAAAGACCATCTCTGGAGACAAATTTATAGTCATCTTTGGTCTGTGTAGTCTCAGTGCTCTTTTCCTTGGCTGTCTTGATTCCTAGTTAATGTGCAGAGACACATGATACTGAAGAGGCTTAAAAAGCTGATTTTTTCAATTAGACTTTTTCCATGTTGGACACAATTTGCAGGGTTGGGAGCTGGGGAACTGGTGAGTATCTGTAGAGATAAACTTCAGGGGAAAAAAAAGAACATGTGATTATTTTTTTTAAGTAATCCAGCAGGTCTTTTATCTGTGTTTTTTTTTTTTTTGTTTTATTTATTAAAAGAAAGTGTTTGAATGCAGACTGTGTAAATACTTTGAGAATGATTGAAACTATTAATGCATCATTGATTTCCTCCTTTGACTTGTCTGTTAGGTATTTAATCTCTTCTTGTTAAAATATCTGTGTTTTTTGGTTTCAAAAGCAGCCTCCCACTGTCCTTCGCATAGCAGGAAGCGTCTCCCGCTGGCTTTCTGTCACTTTGCCAAGTGTGAAAGCCTCAAGACTTTGCTTTCCAGGGTGGTTGAACTCCTTGGACTTTTCCTGTCCTTCTGCTGGAGTTGGTGGAGTCAGGGAGCAGACTCCCCCATACGATGCTCAGCTTTGTGCCTGGCCACGGCCATCTGAACCAAATTAACCTGTCTTGCCTCAGCAGTGCACGCGATGATCCCATGGCTTCGCTGCCAAACCCATGGCAGGAGCTCTCTGAAAGGACTCACAGCAGTCTCCTGGATACTCCCTGTCCTCCTTTTTGTTCTGTACCTCCTTTCTCTTTACTTAAGCCAGTTGTAATAATGTTTTGTTAGATGGTCACTGATGATGAGGCTTTTTTCATAGTAACAACTGCTATTAAAAATGGTCTGAACTGCATCTGTTTCACAGAGTTCTGGAATGATCCTGTTTTTAAGAATACATTTCACTTAAAAAAAAAAAACAACAAAAAAACATGTAAAAATGAGAAATGGCTGGCTGTTCTAGGTCTACGCAGGGACTGTGTTTTTGAACTTCTAAAACAACTTGTTAAGTTGAATGCCTGAGAAACAAAGTGATTTGACTCATTGCTTATATTTAGTATCATTACCTACTGCATTAGGTTCTGTTTTCTTCTGAGCTTTAATGTTTTTGGTCAGGAAGGTTAACAGGGAAAACGCCCAGCAGAAGGCATTTTTGTGCTTATCAGAGGGCAAATGCATGGAAAACATCAGGGTACTGGGTGTAAACTTTTTTTTTTTTTTCTTTTTTTTTTTTTTTTTTTTCTTTTTTAGGAGTCTGTGGAAGGAGCAGTATTCAAGGGTGGGGAGAGGATGTCCTTCCTTTCTGGTAAAACATATAAGATTGGAGGTGCTAGTGGATACTTAGTACAAATGTGACCTGAAATCTCAACGCCCTCTTTATATTTTCATCCATAATCCTGTATCTTAAGTATGAGATCCCAAGCTTAAAATATATCCTGCAATCCAGGCTACCCAAGGTGGTAACTTCGGGTTTGAGTATATTGGTAATTGAAGCAAAAATTATAAATTCAATTTTTGTATGTAATATTAAAAATATGGTTGACTGTATATTTTTGCTAGGAACAAGGTTTTACTGCAACTTTCAATAATCGTATGGCAAATGAAGGGGAGATGCCCAGGTTTAAGGTGCTGCTTGTGAAGCTTTAAACTAAAGTATTAAATCTTTGAAGGTTGGTTGAGAATCCTAGGTGCCAAGAAAGAGAGCCATGAACGTGGGCAGGCTTAGCTGCGGAAACTCCTTGTGTTTCTGGAATGAGGTGAGGAGCTGTAATCGGCTTTTAGCACGGAAGTGTACAACATACTGGTTGGTTCGGTGTGTAACAGGAGAAAGCTCCTAATACCAGGGAAGCGGGGCTGAGTGAAAGTGAGCAGAAGGGTTTAAGCACAGTTTTGCTGCTCTGAAGTCAGCGTGCTGCTGTTTGTTCTCCCCATTCCCATCTCTGTATGTTACAGTGTTGGTTTATCCCATAAAACCCCTTCAAGGGGTTAACTGACCAGACTCCTCTTTTTAGGTGACCTTAAATAAATATCATGTTCAAAACCATTTTTTCTTCTCCTTACAGGCTGTGAGAAGCAGCATGGTAGTTTGCCCTTTCTGAAAATATGAAGAGCTGTGACTCCTCAGAGTGCAGTTGGTGGAAGCGACAGTGTTTTCTTTCCCTTGCTCCCAAGCCATCTCATCCCAGAGCTCGTTATTTTTATTACATGGAACCCCCTCTGTAACCAGGCTGAGGAGCCTCTGCTGCCTGAAGTAATCGCTCTTTAAATTGATACAAATTTGAGCCATCGTGCAGAGTCTTGCAGTGTCTCCTGAGATTCTCTGTGATAATTGCATCATCCTGCCAAGGAACCCCTGTTAATATTCATGCAGTAAATTGTTTCAGTACTTGGCAGAGATGAGGGCGTTAATGTGAAGCCTTCTTCTGCTGACGCGTATTAAAGAAATGATTTGTGTTTTGCGCTGTAGCGGTGATTTCATTACAATTGAACAATGAAATTCTGGATGTCTTTTGGTAGATGTGCACATAAACACTTGTATTGAGGCAGTTAGCTGGCATGTTGGACTACATGAACCTCGCATTATCTTGTGTACAGATGAGTTTCCCAAATGAGACTTGCATGGTATTGGCACTGGTGTCGGTCACAAGGTGAGCTTCCTGACCTCTTAAGGGCTACCCAAGAGTTTGGGGATGGTCCTGCACTGTCCCTGGATGTGCACGTATGTATCCAGACACAGTCCTATGGCATGGTATATGTCTGCATGGCTGGGCAGTCTTAAGTCCAATTGCTGTGGACTCACATTTTGTTGTTGGAGACAGTTAATGTTCTGGGTTTGAGTTTGTTTTTTTTTTTTTCCTCTTTTGACTCATCGTGTTATAGATAGAGGTTGATCACAGAGCTCACTTGAAAGATTAGCTAAGAAGAGTTTGCCAGAATAACAACTTGCATGGCCAGTTCCCTGCCTGTATCTCAGAAGCTGTCAGGAGAGAAGAGTGAGCGGTGAGCCAACGTCTGGGTTAAGAATTCTGGCAGGGCACGGGCCAGCTTTGGCACGCAGGGTGGCTGCCGCTGGTCAAGGGGAGCAAGCACAGAGGGATGCTTTCTCTGTCTGACTCTTACGTGCTAGCATGTTGTTTCTGGTTAAATGGAAATGAAGGTTTGAAACTCAGTGCAGTTCCTTGATAAAGATGCGTTGCTTTTTCAGCTTGGAAGTGGAAGAAGGAGAAGCCACCCTTTAGCAGAGGCCTGATGAGCTTGCACACTGCTTGCCCTGTGCTCCCCTGCTTCTCTGTAATTGGACTTCTCTCTGTTATGTAGAGGGTTGTTGTGAATCTTGTCCCATGTACCCTGGGAAGATTCATGTGAAGTCTGATTTTAAGAGCAGCGCGCTCTTTTTTTTTTTTTTTTTTTTTTTTGACCCCAACCCCTTGATCTTGCAGTCACATGCCTTAAAGGATAGCAGGTATTTAATTTTAGCTTATTTTTATGAGAATTTGGGTGGTCTTGAAAGAAAGGGTGGACTGTGGAATCTGCTGGTGCCATATTTAAGAAAAAATGGGGGATCTTCTAGTAGCCAGCTTTGCAAGATGGTAATAAAAAGGATGTTTGTTGAAGTTGCAGTTCTTTCTGTGTTTCAGCTTAGATGTAATAAAGCTCTTTTATGAGATGAGTGGTCTTTGTCAGAAAGATAAATAACGTGTCTGTCTGAAAAGGTGTAAGATGGCAGGTTTTTCAGACAGGCACTTATCATCCTAGCCCCAAGTATTGCCAGGCTGTCAGCTTTCTTTTCACTCAGCCTTTTGTGCTGGCCGCTGTGTGACTTAGTTTGAGAAACCCCACGGTGGTCAGACACTATTTCATTAGTGTTACCCATAAAGATACTGGCTGCTGAAGATCCCAGACCAAGAACTACCATAACTTTGGTATACTTTCAGAGACGAGGAAAAATTTCTCATGCTGGGAAGCCACATGCATCTCAGCCTTTCCTGCCATAGGAAGAAGTCCAGCAGCTGGGCTGCTGCAAGCAGAAAGGCCACTATGTCTGTGTCCTGGCCAAGGGTGAGTATGGTCACTGTTTGGCTGATATTTGATGATGGACCAGAGCTGCCCAGTCCATCTTCCCTTTTCTCTTTTTCCAAGGATACTTGGATGCAGCCAGCCTCCCTGATGGCAGCAGGCTTGCAGGTTTGGAGGGTTGCTGCTGCAGCTGGGGAGGATGGGTAGTGGTCTGTGTCTGGCTCACTCCCTCCACAGACCAGGTAGGATGCTCTCCAGAGCCACTCCGCTTGGCACAGTCTGCAGCAGGACATATGTGAGCACAGCAGTAGGCAGAAGTGGCTGCTGCCAGCTCTCTCATGGGCTCTGCTTGCCCTTGTTCATCCTGCCTGCCAAGCACATGAGCCTGCTGGAGATCCAGCAGAGCAGTCTGAGCCATTGTCGTCTGCCTTTGGAGCATTCTGCATCTGGAGAACTTGACCTGCCTGCTGTCTTATCCCTCAAGAGAGCATTTGTTGCCAGCAGTGAGGCGAATATTAGTGCCCACTGGGACTGTGCAAAAGGGTTTGATGGCATGTCTGATGCACACTGGTGGATCTGTTCTCCAGTTTGCTCTGAGGTAGAGCTGCCATGAATTAAATGCCATAAAATGGTGGAGAAAAGCCTACTGAAGACTAAGGGAGCCTGAAGCTTTGTGGGGTGAGGCGAAGGTCTCTCAAAACAGAAGCAGGCTGTTCACAAAACACCATCGGAGAGGATGTAGTTGACTCCAGTCTAGTCCCTGTACATGCACGCACTCCTGCCAGGCTGACTTTGCTCCTGAGAGCTGGTGGCTGCCTTGTGGGGCAGTACTGGTAGTCCTGGCCATGTGGTCCAACACAGACGTGAGCCAAGTATCCCCCCCTACTTGTTCATGGCACCTACATTGCAAGGTGCAGCAGTTATAGCTGGTGTGCCTCTTCTGGGGCTCATTTCTGCATCTGTCTCCCCCTTGTTTTGTGTTCTGTCCCTGGAGCGATACGAATGCTTCTGAAGTCCTTCATTCAGGCATTTGGAAAGCTTACAGGACGCTTCGTACTGGAAATTCAGGAGACCTCTCCAGAGGAGGAAGCAGCGTCTCCTGTTTGTCTTGACTTATTCTGTCATAACAATGGCTTCAGAATTTGCCTAATTTGAAAGCTAGTTTTAATCTGATGGGAAGACGTTTGTGTATTTAAAATAGTTACTCCTTGCTGGAGCCTCTCCCTTCTTTTGTCCTTCTCCGCTGGACTTTTCGGCTTCACTTAGCTAATATGCAGTGCTTGTTTACAGCAGAGATACTGGAGCATGAAGAAGGAAGTCACTAAGTTTAATACTGATTCGGTTCCAAGCTTCCTGTGCGTGTGCATGCACACGTGTGTGTGTGTGTGTTTTTCAGCCTTGTTCATCCAGACGCTGTGCAGCCTCAGTAGAAAAAGCCAAGGGGCCAGTGGAGACGCAAGGACTAGATGCAGACGGGGTTTTTTAACTCTTCCACCCAGTTTGGTCCTGAGCAGGTTTAGACAACGTGGGTAAAAATTCCAGTATGGCAAGCCTGGTGAGGAAGGTGCTAGTGCAGACAAAGCCGTTGAGTGGTGAGTATGAGAAACATCTTGTCTGATGGGAAAGATAACTGATCAGAAAGTGTTGGTTTAGGTGCCTAGGAGGAGGAACGTGATAGCAGGCAGAGAGCTGTTGGGTATTGTTGTTTTTCCTCTTCCATTTCCAGTGTGAGATGGCTACCTGGAAATGCCAAAACCTTTGTCCATGGAGAAGGTGGTTCTTCAGAGGAATGTGCTAGTTATGGGGCACAATCACATTTAAAGTCTGCTCCTTAGCTAGCCCCAGGATTTCTGTCTTAGCTGGGCTAAACAACAGCAGCGATCCCTGTAAGTAGGATGGCTTTTAACTTGGGAGGGTCAGGGAGGAGTGGGGAGCTTGCGGGAGACCAGCATCATGTAAACTGTTGCATCAGTTGTGACTGTACCAAAAGATGGGATTGAGACGAAAACAATGCTCATAAGCAAGCTGTAGGAGAAACAATTTTATTACTTTATTTTTATTCTCTTGAAGTGGTGGTAAGTACAAACTGGATTTCAGCAAGATGCTCTTGTGTTGCAGTGGTTACAGAAATTGTCATCAGCAGTGTTGTATATTTTGGATTTTAAAATATTTCAGTAGCAGCACCAGCCTGTGCCTGGAGTTTTTTCATTTAAATTTATGGTGTTTATCCAGCTCTTAATTGTGCAAATTAGAGTAATTATAGAGTGTGATTATATGCGTACCCGGTGAGTGTTTTTAAGAGGCTGGCTTACATTTCAGGGATTTATTTTATTAGCCTTGTGTCTTTCTGGTGCAAGCATCCTTTCTTCACGCTGCTGTACTGGAAAGCAAACATCATAAACTGCCACAGCAGGAAACAGTTTTGGCAGTGGCATCTCTGAGTGAATCAATCTGTAATAGGGCAGAAGGCTCTTTGATAACTAGGACTAATTAGGACTGATTTGGTGAGTTACGGGAGACCGAAACAACCCTTCCCCAAGCAGAGCAACTTCTCTCTGCTCCAGGGTTTGGTAAGGACAGGAGGGCACAACTGGAACCATGTGGTAGGGCTTGTGCAAGTGCCGATTTTAGTAATATGTAACTTTAGTGAAATGTTGTTCTTGGAAAATAGGACTTTTGTGTGAGTTACTGGCTGCTGCTGATCTCTCCCAAGGCTGCAACTGAGCCTGTGTTTGTGGCGGGGACAGTGCAGACACAGATGTAAGCAGCGTCTCCTGTGTAGAAGTTACGGGCTGAATGTGTAAGGTATTGCTTTGGCCTTTGCTAGGAAAGAAATCTCGTTGGCAAACGCTGTTCCCTCCTAGCCCAAACTTACTAGTCTCTCTTTGCTCGCCCAAGACTTCTGAGAAACCATGAATGTCTGCCTCTAGGAAAAACTGAGATATCGCTTGAAACAGAGTAATCTCCTTCATTCCATTGTGACAGAGGTGGCATGACAAACACAGCAAACTGAAGAGGAGATCTCCCAGATCTCTCTGTAAATAATTTGGGGCTTCAGGTAAAATAACCAGACGTTACAAAAAGAAACTGGGTAATAAATAAATAAATAATGCATTTCCTTGCTTCAGAGATAAGGAGATTGGAATGATTCTAGCTGAAATTTCACTTGAAAACCGAGCAATTTGCAAATTAACATAGAGGGGGGTTTGTAGGGAAGTCTAGCAGGTGTTAAACAACTAAAATATGCATTTACCTTGCATAGATTTCTTCAGAGAAGGTGCAGACCATCAGTGTTTGAAAGCACAATTCCTTGATGATGGAAGTATAGCCCATAGGGAAACATGTAGTAAGCTCTGGGTTAGTAACTTTTAGCATGTTCAGAGTCTCTGGAGAGGGTTGTGAATGTGTTTTGGGTTTATTTGTTTGGGTTTTTTTTACTTTAATTATACTGTGTGGATGTGTTAAATGTTTTTTTCTAAATACCTGCAGGATGTTAGGAAATTAAGGATGCTAGGAGAATGGTATGGAACACAACTGATGAGAGGGTGACCCCAGAGGAGGCATACCCATTGAAAAATGGTATGACCTACTGTTTGGGTAGGGTGTATAAATACAAACACACCTTCTGCCCCATGGAAGGTGCGCGCTTGAAGCTGGTTTGGTTTCTTCATTTGGGGAAGGCTGGATGCTGAGACCTTGGTTCCATAATCCCAGCCTGCTTCCAGATCTTCATACTGGTGCGTGGATAAAAGGAACACTGCAGTGAGCGGTCAGATGGGAAAAGAAATGGCATGGGAAGAAAACATTACAGAGCAGTGTAAAGGACGCTTCCAGTATTTATCTTCTGGTGTGTAAAGTATGGGGAGCAGCAAGGGTATAGATCTAGACTTTATTCTGTGTTATCGCATGTAATTTTGGCAGAAGAAAAGTCTGCAGGAAAAGAGGCTGATAAGCATTTTGTCTTTACTATGTAGGGTCTGTGTCTGATTACCACTCTTCTCATACCATTAAAAAAAAAAAATCTTCTTTCATTCTTACTTCCTAGTGAGAGATTTACTTACAGGGTAGCTGAAAGTAATCTTGAGTTTGTATGTTTCAAATTTGTGCATTTGCATTTGCCACCAAGAACTCACAGCAGCTTTCAGAGGTTTTGAGATTAACTAAATGAAAAAACATCAGCTTTTAGAAGGGACTTCTAAGTGGTGACTTCTCTGTAAGAACAGACATAGTCAAGAGGCTATTGCAGCAGGAGTTAACATTCCACTTACTTGGAGACAGTGGGGTTTTTTAATGGTCCCTCTGTATAGATTTGTTTAAGGTTGGTTGTAGTAAAGAACTTGTGAACACTTTGTGAAGTGGTGGTGAAACAGAACTTCCTAAGGTTTTGATCTTTATTTAAAACAGGCTATAAAAAGCCATGGTCGAAGCAGGCAAATGGCATTTTGCCAGCCTAACAAATGTGATTGTGTTTATCTCTCCTCTCCTGAGATCTCTGTTACTTTAAAAAAAAATCTTTAATTTGCCTGTCTGTTGGTCTACAGCTGCAGGAGAAAATGCAAATTGTTTTTTGGATTTGAGATAAATTGAAAATAGCTTGAGCCATGCCCTAGCTGGAGAGACAGTTATATCCACTGAAAATGGCTTTTCTTTAGCATCTTTGTTTGCCTTATAAAATCTCAACACATTAAAGAATAGTAAAGTTGCAAAAACTTATAAAGAAGGACTTTAGCTAAGCAGTATCCTTTGTTTTCTAACTATATGCTGCATTTCCTTTTAGTTAACATTTGAAGTGACACCCGTTATTTCAGCTGCATCGCCACAAATGCTGTATCACCTGAAGGTTATGCAAGAAGCTGTAAATAAAAGTTGAAGTTGTCATATCAAACCTCTCAAATAGCAGAAAAGTAACAGCCTTCATGGCTGCATCATCTTGATACTACTATTTTTTTTTTTTTGGCAGGTAAATAGTGGTAGTCTAACGGGAATCTCCAGTACCTCAGAAGATTTTTTTTTTTTTTTTTTTAAGCATGAGGAATATCTTTTATATCTGAGACTACTGAGGATGATACATTGGGGACCTTTACAGTAAATGGCCATATATAAAATAGTGTTACTTTTAAAGATAGTAGCCATTAAGCTGCCGTATCAGTCTCATGGCTAAGGGAGCTGCAGTATTAACTGAATCACCTGAGTGCAGTGACACTTAGGCTGCCCGTTCAAGTGAGTGTGCTGTAGAACATAATTACTAACGCAAGCATCTTGCTTAATGAAAATTTTGCCATACAGGTGTCAGAAGTATTCTAAGCCTGGTTTGGATTTAGGAGTACTGTATTCTTCAGTCACGGAGCCATTAGAATCCTGTCTTAAGAAAGTTGTTTAATGTTCTTAAAGGAGGAAAAAAAAAACCCAAACCACACCTGTTTAAAAATAATGTGGCATTACATTGTATATTCATGCTTCTTACAAACCTAGCTAAGCACAGAAGGTTGTGTGTGCTTTCCTCTGCAGACAGATTAATTGCAGTAGGGAGAGGAAATTAAGTAGTGTAAGTACAAAATCTTAAATAGTGTGTGTAAGTTCCTATTTCTCTTTACCAGGAGCTTTATATATATATATATTTAAATAATGAAAACATTCTAGCCTCTAAAAAGCAAAGTTGTCACTAGTAATATATCATTTAATACTGACTCTGAAAATGCCTTATACTAAAAGTGAACTTCTATCTCTGTATCTCCTCTTCACTACAAATAACCAAGGGACTGCAACAAGACTACTTGTATTGTTTCATCGTCACTTTTCTTTGTGGAGTTAAATTTGCAGTCCCCTTCTGATGTGACAAAATAGGATATTTCTTTGTGCTTGGAGTGCATGTTGTGTTCTCTGACAAATCTGCAGACCGGGCTTTCGTTTTTAGCTCTGTAGTAGATTTGGGCTTAAATTCTCCACAGGATAGTTGAGTTCCACATTGTAGTATTTCCAGCTTCAAAAACTGGACTGGATACTCTTTGGTATCCTCCCTGTATTTTTGCTTCGAGAGTTCAGTAGACGGAGCACTCTGCCAGGGGTATTTTTGAGTTTTGGAGATTGGTGCATTCCCCTCCATCACAGGCTGTAGATATCCCAGGTGTTTTGGGACAGGGTTTTTTAATGATTGATAGATGTTTTCCCAAGAATTAATTCCAAACTGAATTACCAGAGGAAAGCCACTGTAATTCTGAACAGGGAAGGTTTTTAAAATGTTTTATTATCCATGTTAAATTAACTTAATTGCAAAACTTAATCAGGTGTGGTTTTTTTAATACTGCCATGCTAATCCACCTAAAGTTTGTAGTATCAGCTGTGACATGAAGCTATTTTGCCTTCCCCTAACCAGCTCTCCGCTACTACCACTGTGTGAATAAACACCAGTTACTGCTGCTGGTGTAAACACTTGAAGCATTTGGGTTCACTTGTCAGTGTATTCTGCTGTTATCATGATAAAATTTGCAATCCTAAGGGTTGTTATCAGATAGCAGTAAAGGGGAGAATTAGTCTTGAAAATGAGATTTCCAGCCTTAGTCGGGCCTGAGAAGAGAGAACAAATTGGATGGTAGTTTAGGTAGAAGGAAGAGTGAATTTAAACTTGGAGTACTGTTAATACAAAAGTTGCTTTGGGGCTGAAAGTTATAATTAGGCTAGTCAGAAAAAGTGCAAACATAAATTACCTGCTTGTGTCTGTAAATGTTACAATGTTAAAAATCCCTGTATGCATCTTTTGACATCGCCAGTTACTTTCTGGGGCAATCACAGGCAGTGGCTAGTTCTCTGAGCTAAATTCAGCTTTTTCCTGAGTAAGTGCTCAAAAATAACTTCCCTTGCTGACTAGCTGTCAGATTTCAAGAGCTTTACATCAGTCGTCAAATTCCTCTGTCCAGGTAAGGGCAGCATTAGACCTATCTGCGTCAGAAGAAGCTACAGTGGCATTTCTTTGGTGATGCTTCACTACTTCTTTTTTTTTCTGAAGTGAAGATCTTGAGGTAATTCATGTTTCTTCCTTCCCTTCCCCTTCCTCTCTATGTCATGTCCCCCCATTATTCCAGGCTCTAAATTTCTGAGTTTTAATACACATTTATTCCTCCTTTTTCTCTAGTGAGAAACTGTTGTGTGTCACTAATCTCTTTTGTATTGCTGCATTGTTTTTTAATTCTGCTTAATTTTCCCAGTAGTGTAGTTTGTGGTGATTGGCTTCAGTTATTTTACTAGGAATCCTTGCATTTAATTATATTGCATTTAATAATAGAAAAAGAATGTGAGAGCAGTGGTTTCCCCACCCTGGCTTTAGTTAGGATTACCCAGAAATTGCCACTTTCTTGTTCATTCAAAAATTCCCTTAACTGTCTCGTACAAAATTTAGAGACCTTAATGGTAAAGGAGCTGAAGGTCTCAGTTTAATATTCCTCTCATCGCCAGCTTTTAAAAGTGTTAAAAAGAGAAGGTTTAAATTAGTGTTGGAATAGATACTTTTTCATTGTTAAATTCATTGAACTAATTCATTTGATAGTCTATAGAGTTGTGATTATAAGGACTTTTGAAAATGGACTGAAAGAAGAGTTGCAGGTGGGGGAACTCTCCTGATTACTTATCACCGAAGTTAACTCCTAAAATCCTTTTAAATGGGAATGGAATTGATGATGGATTATTCAGCTGTGAAAAATCCAGGGAGTATAACAAGAAAGCTTGCATGATTTAATCCATCTCTTGTTTGTGTTTGGTTGTCACATGGGAAGAGCAAAGAGGAGAAAGAGTGGAAAAATTAACTGAAAAAACTTGGTAGAGTAGAAGAATAGGAATAAAAACTAACTTTTTTTTCCAGTGAATGTGGCAGAAAGATTCTGGAAAACTTTTTGTGGACTTGAAATTCTACTGTAGACTGATTTCAGTAACAAAATCAGCCTAAGCGGTATTTGCCTGTGTTCTCCCATCTTTGCTTACAAGTTCCTTGGATGTGGCACCTTAAACTGTGGAGTTAGAAACCCACAATCACCAAAGAGAAAGGTTTTAAACAGCTCTGAACAGCAAAATGCTTCACAAGGTCACCTCATAGCCAGAGCATCTGCAGGGTACAACAGCAGCCTGGCGTAAGCAATGAGCTTTGGATTTGCTTGTGTTTGTTTGTACTTCTGCAATCCAGGATGCACTAGTAAATATCACTATGATTTTCTCATGAACTTGACAGTCTTAATGATCCTCCTTCTGTCAAGCAGACCCTTGCAGCTTTGCAAACTCAGCCTCTGTATACCTGAATTGCCACCCAAACCACTAAGACATGCTAAATTGGGTGTACAGTTCTAAGATTTGAACACGGTTTAGTGGTTTGGCAGGAAACGTGAGTGTTTGTTCAACTGACAAAAACCCTCGGCTTTAATTTAGGCACATTGAAATGCAAAGTGGCTGGGATTTTGGGGGAAAGCATGGGAGATCTTACAACCTGTCTTCTGGGTACACAGTGAATCCTGGTATCTGCTCTGGCAACAGAACATAACATTTCTCAGGTCATTGGAGAGAGCATCTTCCTGTGTATGGAACAAAGCAAGTAAGAAAATACAGGAAAAAAGAGCTTATCTTCTGTGCATGGGAAGGAGATCCTGTATCTAAATTTTTAGTTACCCAGAAAAGAAAGAGAAACTCAAAAGAGAGCTTGTTAATTTTTTTTTATAAAAGTGCGTAAGGGGTTATTTTAAATCTCAGCAATTAAACCAGTCTTAAGTGTTAAAGCAATGGTGTATTTACTGTAGGACAGTAAATATCTATAATATTATCAGCTCTTTTCAAGCCCTTTGGCATTAAGAATTTCATCTGTGAGAGCCTGAGTCAGTAAGTTGGATGGCAGGATACTCAACTTGCAGTGGATGTCACTGTGTCTGGTAGATGAATATATCGTGCTCTGCAGAAGTTTAGAGTAGTTATGCATGATACAAGCTGAGACCTGTGCTCGTTTAAGAATTAAATATTCTAAACCTGTTTATTGAAAAAATTATCTCAGTGCACCTGGAACTGTCTTGCACACTTTCCATTCAGGCTCCTGTGTTCATCAGTCATGAGAAGTTCAGAAGTAGGTTTGACAGGTCAGTTTAAAAATCCCCCAAACCAAACCCAACTTATTAAACTCTTAAGGTGATTTGTTAAGGCTTATCTTGAGTGTTGTCTTTTTATATTTAATTGCAGCAAATTATATTCCTTGAGGGGTTTATATTTTAAGAAGATAAGCTCTGGCTTATACCTTTTTTCCCCCTCTGTTCCGGTTTATTCCAGAGTAAGGATCCGTTTTCTTCTGACAGTTTTTTAGACAACCAAGAAGATAAAAGAAGGCCCTGATACGCTTGACAGCTTTTCAGAGAGGAAAAACTTGATTTTGTTTTGGTTGCACTTGTCCTCGTGTCCCTACATGTATATTTATACAGGGAGGTGATTTTTGGCCTCTGTTGCTGGAAATCATGCCAACTACATGATGGTAAAACCATGCAACTTCTCACCAAGTCTCAAAACGGTGTGTACATCCTGTGCCACGAGCACCTTTTAGCATGAAGCTGTTTGCGCATCACTTTGCCTTTGGGTACCAGAGGGCACAGCCGCTTCGAAGCGGGACCCCACGGTGTGGGTTGGCAAGGAGGCTTTGAAGTGTGTTCTGCCACCTTTCCTACTTCTCCATATCAGGTGTGAGCAAGAGCAGAGCATACTGGGTCCCTATCCCTCTGACCTCCCATACAGTGGGGTTGCAAGAGGGAGAGAGTTGTGCTGAGCCCTGGAGTCTTTCTCCTTCCACCATTCCTTCCCTTTTAACCATCTCCACCCCAAAATTAACCATCTCCACCCCAAAATTCTTCTGGCTGGCGGTGCTAAGAGGAGAGCCTTGTTGGCTTTTGTAGATGCTTTGGCTGGTTAATCTTTGTTTTCAAGATGAAACATGTAGGAGGAGCTTTACAGACCCTAAGACCTGACCTGGGTTTTCAGAGTTAAAACAGTGGATGCACTACTATGGGAAAAGAAGTTGCACATTACCCAAACAAATCGTATAACCCTTATGCAGGGTTGACCTACGGGGCTTTTTCTCTGTTTGTAGCATTCCAGTGAGATCTGACATTGGCTTGCTGTGAAGTGATGAGGGAACAGGAAGCAAAGGCCTTGTGTTCATCTAGCATGGTGGTGTAGGGAATACCGAATTGGGAGGATTTCCTGGCCTTTCTTGTTTTTTTGGAAAGAAGAAAACAAAACTAAGACACACACACATATACACACACACACACACAAAAAATCCTTGTTCTGTCTGCCTCTTCCCTTGCCACTCCCCACCAATTCTGCCTCATGCATCACCAGCACAGGGTGGAATGTTTCCAGGCTCCTTTTTGAAGATATTTATAAATAAGTTGAGCTCCATATGTTTGTTTTTTCCCCAATGATTACTGTAAGTCATTGTATTTCTGTATAATTGATCTAAGCAGAGCAACTTGCATCTAGGGAGGAAAGTTGCAAATGGGTTTGGCCTGTGCTGTGCAAGCATGGAGAAAGGAAATAAAAAAACAGTTTGACAATAAACCCTAGCAATGACAGCTGGGGAGAGAAACTTGTTAAAAAAAACAAGTTTAAACTTGTTTAGAAACAATGAGAATAAATGTGCTACATAACTGTTATGAACTAAAATAGAGTGGGCAATAGGCAGGCACAGATTTTTTTTTTCCTCTAGCCTCAGCCTGCCCAGCAAAATTGAGCTTTGCTTTCATAAATATCAATAGATCAAGAAGAGCAAAGGCAGTGTAAGTCAGGAGTATTTTTAGCAAGGAGAAAAAGCATTTCAGCAGTGCTCCTTTCTATACGTTATGGTTAGAAATCACATTACATTGGTGTGCTTCAAAACAAATCAAGATTTTGGGTTCAGTGTCCACAATATGTAGATTCTGTTTCCTAACACAGAAGGAGTGAGTTCTACTTCTTCCTACATGGTTTGAAGAAAGAGAGAGTGTATGGGTGGATGTATGCTGCAGTTAGAAATATCTGTGGTGGAAAAACACCAGCTATGGCAGGGCTGGGGGAGCAAATGTTTAGCCATGTCCCATGTAAGAAGATTAGGTTAATACTGCAGCATGGACTTAGCAAAAATTAGAAAGAATAATGCTACATTAATCCACACAGGTCTAGTTTCTGTAGCAGAATGACAAAATAAAACTAGTAATAGTCTAAAAATATAACCCTGAATAAAAGAACTTTCTCCTCCTTGTTCCCCCTCCTCCTCTCCTTTCCTGTTTGGACACCCAAAGTTGGAAACTTTGAGTGCGTTTGGAATGGGGTTGTGTCCGTGTCGTCGTAGTCATCGTCGTCCCCCCCTGCCTTCATCTAATAAAAATAAAATAAAGAATATATTAAAACAAAAATTATAAAATGCCTCTTTCTGTAGCTGTGACTCAGTCCTGTGGTGCCTATCTGCCTTGTGTCAGGCATGGGGCTGTCTGGGGGAAGCGGAGTACGCACATACCCAAACCGTGATGCAAGCTTTGAAATTCAACCAAGTGCACTCGTAGCATCAAATGTGCCGGATCACGCTGCGTTTCCAGTAACAGCCAGAGCTCTCTTGGCTCTGAGTGGGAGAGTGGTCATGCAGTCTGAAAAGGGGAGAGAGGCCAAATTGCACATTCATTTGGATAATTAGGTAAACAGTAAATATGAGAAGTCTGTCTCCTACTCAAACTCCATTGTTTTTTCCTAAAAGTCTATATTTAGATTTGGCAGCTAGATTTATCACAATAATTGGTGCATTGTTTAAACAAGGTCCCTGATGTGTGTGCGTGTTTATCTCTGCTTAACTGGATTGCTTATTTGAAATAGAAATACCTTCAAAAATATTATGCAGTGCTCTTAAACTTGCGTACTTGACTCCTGAGGCACATGGTCTTTATTAGAAAATAGATGCAATTATTCACATTCAAGTTTTGCAGCTTGAAGTCCTGAAGGATTTGTACATAAAACTGTAGAGATTTGATTACATCCTGATTTTATGTCTCACTGGTATATGAGTGTTTCATATGTGTAAAAACCTTTTTATAAGGCATAGATTGTAAGAAGTAACTAAGTGAAGCCATACGAGCGCTGTCCTGTCTGTTGGAATTGGAATACACATGCTCATTAGTTTAGTCTAGCCTTGGTCATTGCTTACATATTTATAAAACCCAAAGTGGCTTTGTGTTTTATATTTAGAGCAAATACTTCTGGACTTGTTGGCCAGTTGCTTTGAAACTTCGGGATGTAGTTTCAGAATCAGACTTTGTCCACAGCACTTCTGCACCACTTGATGAGGATGGAGCATGGTTTACTGGCAATGCTAGTGTGGGCAAGGTAGAACTAGCAAATAGCAGCTCATTTTCCCTTTTGCTGATGAAGTGAGTAAACCTGAAGGCCTTGAAATACACTCATGCAGTAGTTTGAGGAGGAATGTTTTGATTAAATAACTTTTTGACAATAGTTGCACATTGAGAGGGTGGAAGAAAACTTATCTGTACTGAAGCTGCTGCCTCCCATGACCTTGGTGCAGTTGGTTATTGGCAGGTCATTTCGTAGGACTGGCAGTAATTTTTTTGTGGACAGTTAGTGGCTTCTTTCTGAAAGCTGGTTTCTTTGTAGGTGTGATGGCTGTGATAGTAGCACCCTAAAGAGGCTTGTACAAAACTGTCTGTGAGTTTAAATAAAAAGCATTTAAGAAATGCCCACTGGAGAGGATTTTGCTCCAAGCAAGACCACATAGTTTGGGAATCTTTTGTTGGTTTGGTTGGTTTGGTTTTGTTTTTTCCCTGGTCCAGTTTACCCTTTTGGTTAAAATTTCCATTTTTTGCAGTGGAAATAATAGAGAATATTTATTTTTTAAGAGATTGCTGAACAGTGGTTGTCTATTGAAAGTGCTGCTTGTGCAAACTTACAAATGGGACTTTGCATGCTTAATTTAGAAAGGATTGACCTCAGAAATAGGCACTTCTGTCATCTGGTAAGCCAGCATTCACACCTCATGAAACAAAACCAAAGCAATTTTGGAACGTGAAAGAGAAGTAGGCTCTGGTACAGTAATTACAAAAAAGAAGACACAAAAGAAGTGAAGTGCTTGTGTTGTGGGCATGGCTCGCTGTTGTGTGTAGTTGTTGGAGGATTGAGCTTCCACCTCCCTGTCCAGCTGACACAGACAGCAGCCCTCAGAAGGACAGCTTTAACGGTGGGAACTCTGCCTGGGATGCAATAACTCTTGCTTTATGCAAATAATTTTCACAATGTCCAGGTTGTTTTTTGTTTTGGTTTGGGGTTTTTTTTGTTTGTTTGGTTGGTTTTGTTGTTTTTTTTCCTGTAGTGAGGAGGCGTGTGCATGTGTCATAAATTTGTTTCCTACATAGTCTCTGAATGAGAAATTGTCTTCCTTCCCTCTCTCCCTCCCTTCTTCCTCTCTTTTCAAAGCTTGAAATTATTCTCTATCTTTCTTTTTTTGGGAAAGCCTCTTTTGCGCATGTTGCCATCAGACACATTTTATTATTAACTTTTGAGGGGTTTCATTTAAATTCTTAGTTCAGGCTCGGTAGTAGGATGGACAGATCAATCACTCGGAGATCATGTGGTGCTATCACAAGGAATGTCCTACACTGGACATCCTTAATCATCCTTTGAACTACAAACACAGGTATAGATTTAGTCAAAGAGGGTGTGCTCCTTTCTCCCAGTCTTGTGCTGGTTTTGGTGCCTGCAGGTCACCTTGCTTCATCTTTTGGCTCTGCATGCTGTTGCCTGTTGTGAAACCTCTTCCAACCCTGGCGCGCTGGTCTCACAGTTGTCTCAGGCTGGCAGAAGGTACGTCTTCATCTCAGTGCTTCATCACTGTCCCAGACTTCTGGCTTTTGCACTGATTCAAGACTGTTTCTGACAGTCTGTGGAGAAAGAACTCTTCTAGTTAGAAGGTCATATACATTTAATAATCGCCCCACTCCTTTTATATTTTCCTTCTGTTTTGGTTGGGTTTTTTTACTACTTTCTCCATGCAGTGTGTAGTAGTTAGTGCTACAGCAACTGGAATTTTACACAGAGCATCTTTCCAAGCTGGTATTAAATGTTTTCATTGCAAACTTTTGGCATTTTGAGATACTGGCATGTTTTATCTTTCTTCCTTGTGATCCATTTTTCCATTTAGATGAAGGTTTGATTTAAACTCCTGCACACCTCTGATTTATTTTCAATTGTTTTGCTTCAGCATGCTAATATTAATACAGTGTTCTGGATGGGCTGCGGGGTGGGTGTTAGGCTAGTTCTCATACAACTCAAGGTATTTCTCTGCCTAAATTCAGAGCCTAAAATAATTCTGGATTTGTGAATTCTTGCTCTTGGTTGGTTGTATGCCCAGCTCTCCGTGCCCATCTCCATGTTCATGCTTTTAACACTGTCACGTATGCAAGTTCTCAAACCATTGCTGTTTCTGGTCTGGTCTCACAATCAGAAACCCCACTGGATATCAGTGCTGTTGTGAACCCCTGCGCAGACTAGATGTAAAATCAACACAGCAACTCAAGTGTGTGTTTGGTGATTTCAAAAATTAAGTTTGTTTAGTCATGTTCCTTCTGTTCACGCACAGATTCCATACACGTCAAATATCTTGGGTGTTAGATACTTCAGAAATGTACTATATTTCTGTTTGTGTGAGCTAATAGTTCACTTTCTTGTCACAGGCTAGACTTAAGTCTTGCTAGTTTGGCCATGGAAACCCTCGAGTCTGCCTGTTGGCATTTTCTAGCAGTAAACCAGACTCCAGAACAGTAAGTGCTTGGCACAAGGCATTGGAAAAACCTCTCTCCTGATGTCCTGTTGCTACCCATCTTTCCACCCCGGGTATCACAAAGTCTTGCTGATTAACACCAGTGCAGGGTAAGGGTAAGAGTCATGACAGAGGACAAGGCTATTTCTACTCCTTGTGGTGTTTATATGGTAAATGCCAGAATTACAGTTATGGATGTTGCTGAAGTTTGTTCCTTATTTATACCATAAGAGTACATTGATACACAATGATTTTGGAGAGAGTTGTCAATTAATTGGGGGCTATCTTTTGCAGCTAGTTGGCTTTGCAGTGAGATTTCTAGTGTTTAAGAAACTACCTTTTAGAATACATTTATAAAGCTAGTGTTGCATAAAAATAGTTTATGCACTCTGTTGTAGGGAAGAGCACGACAAAACAAGGCCATCAGAACAATTAACTTAAAAAAAAATGTATGGAATGAAATTATAATCTCAATGCCTAATATCCTTGGTGGAGACTAGAGTTGATAGGTGTTATTATTGCAACAGTCTGCACTGAGGATGTGCTCCTTTTACAGCTACAGCTACATAAAAATAAAGGCTGGAAAGTTTGAATATATGCACCTGCTATTTGGGCATAGTTACCAAGACCATTTATGAGATGTTTATCCATTAACATGCCTATATACTATGACTATTTTTCCTCTTGGTAATACTTAAGCTGCAGTTGGTTTGATGCCTGCAGGGATCACATCTAGCAATAAAACTGTGTTCTGTTGGTAACCCCCTGCTTTAAGAGTTTGGGAATAATCCTTCCCCCTGGCTGCCTTCACCCCCCCACCCCCCAAAAAAAACCAAAGTCCAGAAAAATTCAATTGGAAAAGGAATGAGGTGATGGAAAAGTCATTTTACCTGCTGAAAAACAGCATCATTAAAAACTTAAATCAGTAGCTTGCGTGTATTTCAGGTGGTGCCAAGAATAACCTCTGATCATCAAGAGATGGATGTTGGAGTGGGGATAAGCACTTTTTTACTTACATAGTTGAAGGACAGTCTTGCAGAAGTTGTCGGTGAAGTAGGTCAGTGCAGTTGTCTGTCTTTAAGAGCTAAAGCCGTGGCTCCAGAGGGTTTCTTTCAGCTTGAGCTTCCCGTGTGTGTCAGTGGCTTCACAGCTGGGCACGGTGGTAAGCCCACAGAGGAGCCAGACCTGTGGGAGCAGCAGTGTCGCAGGTTGGGGCCAACAGCTTGCCTGCCTGACGGAAAACCTGCAGATCTCTACGAATTTCTGAGGCAAGTGTCACCACTCGCTGCAGATGGGTCTTTTTACTGTTACAACTTTCTGTGCTATGAAGTAGTTGCCAGAGTGTTTACCTTCAGGTTATACATTTGTTTATTTGCACCAGTGCATGTTGCTAAATACTTGGCTGGCTCAGGGTGGCGTTGCTCGCAGCTGTGTGTGGGCTCGCTCAGCCGCTGTATGCGCTTGGCTAGCTCTTAAATGTATGTTTTTATGGCCCTTCCAAATTGGCATGAGCTGTGTTTTGTTGTCAACAACAACAACAAAAGATTGCTAGTGAAATTAAAATCTGGCATCACTGTTCTACAGGTTTATTGGCAACGTATTGAAATGGGATTTTCTTGCTAACTTTTCCTGGCATCCATCCAAAACCCAGCATCTCATAAATTTATATTATCGTTCTCTGCTCTGCTCAGTTGTCAGGGCTGTAGCAGCTTCTCATGCAGATCACGGGACAGCATGGAAAAATGAAGCTAGAAGATTTTCTAGTGGGGTATTTGTATCAGCAGAGAAATTGTAGGAGAACTTTTGCTATGGAATGAGGGGGCAGAAATCTTGAAGAGTTTTTCATTACTTGCCTTCAGCAACTAGAGCGCTGCAAATGCAGAGCCGAGTCAGTCTGCATCGCTGCAGCTTTGGCTATAGGGAAAGGTAAAAGGCTTGGAAGCACGGGGCAATGACAGCACAACGTGCCTTGGCACAGAAATTTCAGATCAGGAAATTGCGGTACTCTCTGGTATTTAAATGCTTTGGTCTCGCTATTTAGCTCGTTCATAGATGCGTTTCACTCTCAGCATAGTGATAGTGAAGACAGCATACCTCCTTGATTTATCTGGGACAGGTGAGCTTTCTGTGTGGTCACTGACACGCATTGCTAGCTCAGAGCTTGTGAGATAAGCGTGGCGGCTTTGCTCAGAGAAACTCATTTGGCTCCGTTAAATTATCTGTGTTCCAGCCATGCCAATTCCAAACTTCAGCAAACTCCTTGCTTTTCCAGTCGCTCTAATCCCAAATGCAACAGTTTAGAAGGTGCTATTTCATTTGTCCTCAGCATAACTTCATGCATTACATGCTAAGCGGTAGAGTAAGTCAGGTGCACTGGTCTGCGCCGAGCTGAGGAAAAGTGATATCCACCTGCAGGAAATGTTGCAGGGGGAAACAGATGAATCTCGGTGATAGGAGGTGGGAAGGGGATGTTAGGTCATTAATTACTTAGCCTTGCATAAACAAAACTTAATATTTTGAAAAGTCCCTATTGTAAAGGGAAGGAAAAATCTTTCATCTTCTGTGCCCTTTAGCTCCATGTCAAGTTGGGTCAATTGGAAGGCTTTTGTGATTGTTTCTGCTTAATATATTGATTACTCCTCCGTGACCTGTTCCAGTGCAGTGAGCATTGGGCTAGGTTTGAAGGGGAAAAGAGCTAAGGGTAGCTAGACTGCAAAATTGAGGATCCCTGCATGACTGCATCCCTTCTGGTTTCTCTGGGGAGGGTGCAGGGTGCAATTTGTTTTACTTCTCTACATGTTAAAGAACTTACTTGATGGCTGGTAATTGGTGACTTAGTCTGGGATCTTTGCAGAAGCGGTGTTTCTTAACCTGCTGTCTTTATGATTTAGAGGAGAAGGCAGTTGAAAACCCAAGTGTGCTGCATAAATGTTCAGGGTTGTGGGTCTTGGTGGTTGTGTGGGGTTTGGGTTGGGTTTTTGCTCTCTCTTTTTTTTTTTTTTTTTTTTTTTTTAAAACATGTTTCTCTTTGCCCCTTCTCCATTCATGTCTTGGCGAATGTTTTAAAAAATGAGAAGCTGCTACATTTGTGTTTCGTCCAAAACTAATTTGAAATGGAGTAGTTTAGTCACGGGAGGTTTCAATTACTCTTTTTCTCAATATAAGCTGTGCTAAAGATGCACTAAAATTTTACATGCTGTAGTGCCTTTACTCAAGCACTAGACAGCTTTCAGAGAGAGAGAGCGAGCATTAAACATTAATTTTTATCATCAGAGACAGGTTCTCCCTCCAGCTGGTTGGCAATGAAGCATTTGGGGGTTTTGTGGTTATGCTGCTGCTTTTTTTTTTTTACTTTTCTTTTTTTTTTTTTTTTTTTTAATTGGCTGGTAGTATTTATTAAACAACAGATACTCTGAGGAATTTCTGAAGATTCATGCAACAGAGCTGGGTAGGTTTTTTTGAAAGCCGAATGGTGGAGAGCAGACTGCCCACGCAGGGGGCTGTTGCCAAAGAATTATCTTCATATGCTTGGTGAAAATGTAATGCTGCTTGTGTACATTTTCTGTGAAATACTGTTATGAAGTTAAGAAAGATTGTTTTCCAATATTATTCTAAAGCTGAAATATAATTATATTCCAACATAGCAAATCTGCATTTCGTGCATAAATTACTTAAATATCTAGGAGTAGTGAAATATATGCTATTAAACATGTCAAAGTGGGTAATTGAATGACTGGATTGTTATGAAGAAAATAGTAATTTTCTGAAAAAGCTAAATGAATGATTTGGCACAATGAACTGCAAACATTACCAAAAAAATAACTTCTTCTGAAGGAAATTTCCTAGCTGAGGATCACATTTTTATGCAGTGGGTATTAAAAACAGGAGGTGTAAGTGGAAGATACTCCAGGTTTTCTCAAGTTAATTGACAAGCTCTTTTCTTCCATTGAAATTATTCTACCTGCTGACAGTTGAATGGGTGGCTCTGTATGGTTAGAGATTTTGCATAACCAATATGTTAGTCACTGCTGTGAGCCGATTTCTTTGCGATAGTGAAACTGTATAAACGCTTCCCAAGCTAAACTGTTGCTCTGAAAGGGCTTGAGTTTTTGTGTAAGTAGCTGAACTGTGGGTCAAGGAGAAAGTTCTGCTATGTGAATTAGTCTCTTGCATGTTATCTGTACAAGAAATGCTGGAGCCAAGTGAGACCAATTTAACTCAGCACTAGGATTAATTAGTACAGAGAAAGGGGTTTTGTTTGGGTATCTTTGATGCTGCTGCTGCTGTGTGTAAGGAAGAGTCAGTCCGGTTTGACTCAAAGCCCAGTCTAAAATTTTTGAGGTAGCAATGAAGAAGATTGTCTTACTGGTAGACTAAGCAAACTTGTGTATCAGTGATTTGATGTCAACAAACATGTAAGCCTTATATGCCTTTTTGGAAGCACTTTGAGAAAGACCATTTTGCCCTCCGTAGAGAGTGTACTGTGAAACCTCAGCTAAGTGGAGGCAGCTGGGTAACAGTTTTCTTTGATCACAAAATACTTGCGTCTGAGCAGCAGTAACATGAAATCAAAAGTGAAATCAGAAGTCAAAAGTAAGACCCTTCTTAACATTATTCAAACTTAAACTAAACTGTGACTTTGATGTTCCTGGGCTTCATGTTGAGTGCTGTTAGGTCTGCTCAGAACTGTGGTCCAATCTGTGGCCACACCAATAAAAATATTTTTGAGTAGAAGTTAACCCTTAACTAGTTTTGCACCTCACTTCATGCTGTAACTTGAGACATGGTTAATCTTTCTGTGCATTCCCTTGCTGAAATGGGTGGTCTGTGTAAGTCAGTAATTGATGTTGTGCAAGCTCTATTGGGAAGGAGATGAAATGATCTTTCCGTACAGCCAGGTGTCCACGGGATGGTGGTGAAAAAGAACTAGGATAGTAGCAGGCCTGGTGCTCACCTCTGTCCTCATGCAAAGACCAGTGTCTCACCTGAAGTTTTGTTCTGTCCAAAGTGAGATTGTGCTAAATCCCTGCTTCAGAACAATGTTGATGCGGCTGGTGTCATATTATCAGAGTCAAGCTATTCCTGTTGATCATACTGAGTCCGCTGATACAGCAGATAAGTGCTTTGAAAACGTGGTTTGTATGGGTGCTCAGCTTGGTTGTTACATTTCAACAGGAGTTAGAAAGTGTGCTTAGAATCCTACAACAAGCAAATCCCAGGAGGACTTTTGCTGAACTGAACAAACTGTCTGTTTTCTGTCCTCTCCTGCCCTTCTCTGCTCCTAAACCAAAAGTAGATGTAGATGTGCTAGTGGAAATTTGTACAAGCAAGGCTTAGAGTGCTGACCAGAAACCTACCTCACATTCTCAGTTTTCTCTGCTTGATTATGGCTTGTGCCATTAGAGTGAACCACATGGTCATCTTTTGTATTTACTCATACTTACTTCTGAAGTTCCACAAAGCCTGCTTCACCAGACTGGCTAATTCAAAGCATTTGTTCAAAGCACTACTGCCATATTAGTAGTAAAAGGCTTAACATGGAGAACGAGGGCCCGCTGCTGAAAGGGGTGGGTGACCTAGTAGCAGCAGACCCAGTTAAAGCTGGTGTCCTCGGTGCTGTGTTTGCTTCAGCCTTCAGAAACTAGGATTCCCAGGCCTCTGTGCTTTGTGAAGAGGATCAAGAAGGAGAAAAACTGCCAGCAGTGGATGAGAGTTAATTCAGTAATTACTTACAAGGACTCAACCCGTGCGAGTCCCCTGGGATCAAGAAACAGAAGACAAGAGCCAGCTAACTTTCTCCTGGTGAATTCTCTGACTCATTTTTGCGATGGAAGTACTTGTATCTCTGTATGTATTCACTGCTCCTTGAGCTTCCTTGAGATCATTGCTCTGGATGGAAACTGTAGCAGAGTTCTTGTTTAAGTGTATTTTGTCATTTACGACTCGTGCTCTGAGCAGCATGACTTCCTACAAAGCACGAGAGTCAGCGTCATTATTTTTGATACAGAATTTGCATTGCCATGTCTGAGCTGGTTTTGCTTCTGAGGTTATTTTTTGTGACTTCTTGAACATGGTGATTTTAGATAGTTACTTCTTTTGCTTCTAATTGGAAAATGGAACTTGCTGCTGAATAGAGAAATTATTTATTGATGTGATGGAAGTCTTTGGGTAACTTCATGCCTGTTCTGGGGAGCAGTGACACCCCATTCCATGCATACACGTAGGTAGGTAAGGAAGTTTTTGCATCTGCATTTGTCAGGAATGTATTTTGGCTGACAAATGCAGCCTAGCTTAAAGGCGAGATCCCACAGTAGGTCCCTTCAGCTTTATTGGTCTGCCAGACCAGATTATTGTTTTCCTTAAGCAGAGAAGTAGCTTTCATTGTCACTTGATTGCCAAAGGTCTGTCAGCATTTCCATTATAAACCCCCTATTTTCAGGGATTTGAGTAGACTTGAGATTTAAGTGTTCTGGTCTAAAACTTGGCAAACATGATCAGAGTTCACCAGCGGATATTTTCTTTATGAGATTTTAAAATAGTCAGCTGTTTCTTAAATTGTAGAGAAGGCAAGGGGTTTTTTTTTCCCCTCTTGGTTAAACAGATAGGACTATTTTTTCCATTTCATTTATTCCAACTAGGTTCAGAAAAATAAAGCCCTATTATGTTGTTCTTAAGGAAAAGAAAAAAAAGGGGGGGGGGGAAGAGAAAAATGAAAATCTGCATGCTGTCCTATTGTGTTTACCAGAGGATCGTGCCTCAAAACCCTCCCTTTGCTTTGGTCTGTTTGGTGATGTCCCACCCACCCCTCTCTGCCCCTTTTCTCCTCCCCTTTACTTATTTCCCTTCAGTGTATTGACACTCTTCCTACATAAGTTGCAGTGTTTCTTCTCCTTAGTCCATTCCTCCCGTTTGCCTTCCTCTCTGGGGCTTCCAGCACTCGATTCTGATGAGTCTGCCCATTTTACCTCTCTCTAAAAGGCAACTCTGAGGTATTCTTAAGTGATACGACGTACCTTTGGTAAATATAAACTCCTGGAATCATCTTTGTTGTATGTTACTTTAGTCTTAACTATATGTGTAGTTATGTACTTTGCTATTTAACTGAAGAACATAACATGCATGACTCTCAGTTGAGTACTGTAATTTTTTTAATGCTTTTTTAACTTTGCTGTGACTGTAGATTGAAGTACTTTCGTATTCTTGGGTTTTTTTGTGTTTTTTTTTTTTAACCAAATCTTTAATGTAGACTGAAAAAAGCGAAGTGTGATTGGTGCAGAACACCACTGTGGGCTTTCATGGCTGGGCTCTTTTAGTCATTTCCTGAAAGCTTGGTGCAGAAATGTGACAGTGCAGGAAGCATCAGCAAGCTTAGCAAGGCTTCATGTACTGTTAGAAGTCAGCTTGCTGTAGGTGAGGGCACGTCCTTCTTGCTGAGATGTAGAAAGACCTTTTTTGGGGGCTGATGGTCAAGATCTTCAGGAAGAACCTCTCCTTGCGGTTCACAGTGGTGAACAGAGTGACTGGGGCTTTAAAATGGCGAGGGACTACAGCTATATGACTATTAAGCAACAAGGAATGTAAGTTAAGAGCTGAAATTCAAGGGGTGGAAAATGAATTCTTTCAAAAAGCACCACAGTCTCTCTCCCAGGACCTTCAGAAGATCATTGTCAGACCAAGATGCTGGCACTGCTGCCTTGAAGGGCTATCATTGGTACCACCAAATGAAAAGCAAGAAGATGAATAAACAACTGAGTTCTGACCCAGAGAAACCTCTCGGAGCATACAGGTGGCAACTGCATCCTCGGCTTCCCTGGAAGATAAGCAAAAGAGAGAGCTCATGCAGCCTGAAAGGGGAATGCAGTGATCCAAATCTTGCCAAAAGTTCTGCAAGTGTGGATGCTACCAATGCTGATGATCTCCACAAAGACCCAACAGAGATGCTTTTCCAGGCAAGGACTAGACCATTTCGTGTTCCCTTTAACCGCTCTCTGTCTGAACCCACGCCACATGTTGGAAACAGGCATGCAAAGCCATTTCTGCAAGCCGTGCGCTCAGTGGACTCTGAGCAGCAGGGCTATTTCATCCGTGGCATTTTCTCCTCTCTCTCAAGTGGCTTCTCAAAGATAATGAATCGAAAAGGGGAGCCTGGCAATGAGTCAGTGAATGAAGGGAAGACAGACGATAATGATACTGATTTGAGTACAGGTAATGAACTCCTTTTTGTTTTGTTCTACTTCTGTTTGTGTAACAGGAGACATATGATAGTTATTTAAACTGGTTTTTAACTTCGTTTTATTAACGTGACGTTGGCAATGCTCTGATATTCTATCTGACTTTTTAAAAAAGCAACTGAAAAAGGGCCTTTCCTGATAAGGAAGTGGTGTGAGATGTTTTGGTGTGTGTGATTAAAAGCTTGGGGCTCCCATTAGAGCAAGCATCGTCTGGTGGAAGCAGTAGCATTTCTCTCTCCAATGCACCCTGAGTCTGTGGGGGGTGTGCAGTCCTGCAGGCATGGTAGCCTCCGTGGCATTATAGTGCCCTGATTGAGATATCAATCCTGCTACTGTAAATGAAGTTACCAGGAAGAGAGAGAAATTAAGTTGTCTTTTAAACAGTGTTCAAGACAGTGGAATGGACCTAGTTCCTCATACTAGATTCACCATTTTGTAATCAACCAGCTAAATTCTGGTAAGAGCAGCTTTTCTTTAAGGAAAAATAAAAACCCAACTACCAGAGTCTGGTCTCTGGTAGATGCCAAGGACAGCGGTGTTGCAAAGGTTTAGTCAGCTGGGGCTGAGGTCAGCAAGTTGCTAGTCCGAGATATCATTTAAATGTACTCCGTTGATAACAACTCTCATAAAGCAGAAAAAAAGTAGGGGAAAAAGGGGAGAAATTTGCCTTCTGTTCTCTTGGTCTTTCCTGTAACTTTAATGGGCTACCCAGGCTGAGCTGCGTAACTGATGATGC
This sequence comes from Microhierax caerulescens, assembly GCA_035590215.1. Lineage (NCBI taxonomy): Eukaryota > Metazoa > Chordata > Aves > Falconiformes > Falconidae > Microhierax > Microhierax caerulescens. The sequence goes on from JAVJGJ010000030.1 coordinate 6,168,072, forward strand.
TCTGAAAAACTCCAGAAAGTTTAAATTTGTAATAAAACCAAAAAATAAACCTTTCTTTTTCCCACAACCTCAGAAGTTTCCAGAGTCCTTCAGATTATTGTATTAATAGCATCTGGATCCAGTTGAAACTGCTGGACAAGTCATCACTATTCAAAAAACCTCAGTTTAGTAGTAGTAGTGAAAGAATAATATGGTCTGTCTGCAGGGGTGTTCAGTCTTTCAGTCACAGTGGAATGTCCCTGACAAGCTTGTTTGGTGCTGGGAGCAGTCACATTGCTTCAGGTATCTGTTCAAATCTAAGTACTGATTCATGTTTTCTCCAAGAGCTTTCTCAGTTGGAATTTGGCTTGATGATGCTTGTTAAATTGCGTGGAATACGTAGGGGGAAAAAGAACTCATAGAACTCCTTTTTTTTTTTTTTTCTGTTGCTGGCTTCTTGTTAAGGGGTTGGTTGGTTGGTTTGTTTTTTTATTTCTACCGTGAATGACTAGAGGGCAGAGAAGAATTTCTGCTGCAGGCTTCCACTGGTGTTGAGACTTCTTGGGAGGGCTGAATGACTGTGTCAGACTGTTTGGGACAGTTCTGTTTGCTCTCTTCTGCCCTCCAATATACGTCATCAAGCTGTATCGGGAGGGTGTTCTATGTGATATAAGCATTTTGGATCAAAATGTCACAGCATATGAAGGGCAGAGCATGCTGTGCTTCTCTTCTCCCCCAGTTCTGATATGCTTTGATACCAAAAGATTCTCTCATAATTCCTAAGTATTGTCAGTCAACTAGATTACTGGGATGCTTTGCTTTTAGTAGCGTGAAAAGTAAAGCAGAGGAAAAGGGTTATTTGTGAGAAGTCACCACTTGGTAAATACTTCATGTTGGTTCTGGGACAGTGTCAGAGCTTTTGGGCTCTTTGGGGTCAGACAAACCTCTGCCTGAGCCTGCCAAAACTGGTTTTGCAGAGAGAGTCACAGTTCAGGAACTGAGAGACGAAGAGTAAGACTAGATTAAAAGTCAAAACTCTCTCAAGGGAGGAAGTCATAGCTGGGAAGGTGTTTGGGGAAACAAGGCTGATGCAGTCACCCACAAAATCACCTGAAACGGCCAGGCCCTGCTTGGGCTGCTGTCAAGGACTACAGAGCTTTTGGACACCTCCGAGGAGTTTCTTTTCAGCCTTTGCCTTCTCAGTGGCTGAGCCTCTGATCTTCAAGCAGACAACAGCTTAGGTTTAAGAGAACTAGTTCCCCTTGTAAGACATGTTGCTATGTGGGGTAGATAGCCATAGGACAACTAATTGCTTACCGCTGGTTTTATTTTTCCTTAAAGAAGAGCTGCTGTTGCCAGAATTAGCTGGAGCTGCTGGGTAGCATCTCCTGCCCTGCACAGTGCTATAGGCTGAGACCTGATAAAACAGTGGCACAGCTTGTGAGCTCCTGAGGGTAACATCTCAGGTCTGAGGGAGACAGCTTGGAGGCAGAAGGAGTGAGAGATCTATACTTAGTCTATCATGTTCTTCAACCACAGTCTAGATGCTCAGGAGTGATCAATTCTTTTCTGCTTCCAACAACCACACAAGTTTAGTTCTAGGGAGGGGGGTCACTAACTGTCCACCACCAGTTTTGGTGCTTGGGCAGGCAGAAGGTATCTTCCCATGCCTACAGTCCTGTCCACTGTTAGGGAAAAATCCAGGAAAATGGATTCTGTTTTCCACTCCAAGAGAGGCAGAGGTTGGGAATCCTCAGGCAACTGAAGTCTGTGGTGAAAGTGCTCAGGCACTTTACTAGCCAAGAGATGGTGTGAGGCATGGGGTTTTTCCAAAGCATGCAAACTGTTTAGCTTGGAAGAGCTTGATCAAGGGTCTCTCAGGAAACATCTCTTTGGACAGAAATTCTTGTCACTACAACCCAAACCCCAGAGGACCTTTTCTGTGTCGTTAAATACACAGTGGGAGAGGCTTTGGAGTTTATCCAGGAGAACCTAGAGGCATGCTTTCTGTCTCCCTTCTGTGCAAGGGGCCAAGCCCTTTACTTCCACAAGCTCACTTCGTTGAAAGTATTTCCATTTAACTCTGAAATACTTGCAGATTATCAGCTTTTTAAAAGACTACCTTCCTTCCAACATTTGCCTGGCCTCTCGCTGCATCTCTGCACCAGAATCACAGAGGCTGAGTCGTCTGCCTGGGTTTGCGTAGCGATCGGTGTGGAGGTTGCTACTGCTCTTTGTAAGCCTAGCGAAAGAGCAGTTCCTGTCTTCAAGGAACTGTACCCTCCCAGAAGAGGATCGGTTGGTTTTTTTTGGCAACCTGAAAATGGGAAGTGGGATTTAAAAAGAAAAGGGAAAAAAAATAATCTAGATAAATATTTTCCAGTTGGTCTCACAGTCTAGGAAGCATGTTCAGACACTGCTTCATCGGCTCCTGGCTGTAGAAAGCCCTGCTACATGGACTCAGTCATCCTCTTTGGCGATGAAAGGATGCTGAACCTTGGGAGAGCTGCCTCCTTTGGCTCTGCCCAGAGCTTTGGCAAGGTGCAGAGGCTCCCTGAAGCATGTGGCCTGCTTTCTGCAACATGCTACAGCCCAGGTTTTAGGAGGAAGAGGACAGATGGAGTGGGCAGTCAGTGGGAAGAGCAGAGCTCTTTCCATGGGTCTTCACCAGAGAAGCCTGGGCTGGGCTGGGTGGGGATGAAGAGCTTTTGGGGCTTATGTGCTGACTTGTAACCGCTTCTAGAGCCAGGCATTTTGAACCAGAATTTGCATTAGCACATGCAAAGCCTGAAAGTAAAAGGATTTATACTCAGTATTAACTTATAAATAATAAGTTTAGAAATCTAAGAACATTTCGATTTCTAGTAAGTGTATTGACTTGAGGAAGGAGAAGTGTCATTCTGATAAATGCGTTGATTGTGAACATACTATGATTTCGGTAGAAACAAGATAAGGAAGGGGCTATGCAGACAAAGCCTTGGATCCAAGGGTTGCAGGTGAGCTGCTGCGCCTTTTTGATTATTTCTGACTATTTTCAGTGACCCTTTAACACTGTTGAGAATGGGTTTGTGAGAGAGTTCTCAGATAACATTTATTTCACTGTTCCTTCTTATCTGGGTCTCAGGGCAGTGTTTAATTGTAGATTGATGACAAAATAATTCATCAGTAGAATCAATTACCTATATCTTCCCTGGGTATCTCTGTCCTGGTTTGGGGTGGGGAGAGGGTAAACACTCACCTCTTTCACTAAGTGTGCTTTTAGCTTTCACAGTCTCTCTCTTTTACAACTTTTATCATAAAAGACATTTCTTTAGAATTCTTTCCTTTTCTTTCTTCACCTGGATAAAGATATGTCTCTTCAGTCTTTTAATTTTGATTTCATGCTTTAATTAATTTTATTTTTGTGCCTAGAGTCAGAGAGAATATTTTATATCCTTGCTTTTCTGGAATTAATTTTGTTTTTTTTTAATAATTGACTGAAATATTTAAACCATATACTCTTTTTATTATCTTTACAGTCTAGATTAATTACATTCTATTTCTTATGTCTTTCCATATAAACTTACTTAGAGGTTTGTTTTTTCACATCTGTAACTGAAATTAAAGTCAAGGCAGTACCATATTGAGTTTCTTTCGGTGATTCCCAAAATACAAAACTGTTTCTTCCTGTCTGAGATGGGAATTTAGTATTTATTACTCATTGGAGCAGCTTTTCTGTTTTCATATTTTTAAAACCAATTTCTCATTTTAGAAGTCCTTCTACTGACTCATGTTCCTACACCCCCAAATCTCTTTTGCTCTTCAGTAGTTGATTTTTGCTGGGGTTTTTATTAGGCGACTTTGTCACAGTCAAGCTTATTCTGTAATTCATGTGTTCGCTTCAGGTGCTGTGCAAATGTCAGTTTATTTTATGGTCCCCTATGTTTTGTTGCAAGATGTGGTCTTAATGTTAAAACTCACTCACCTTTAATTGTGAGAACAGATACAAGATAGCTGCTTATACGTAATCCCTACAATGTATTAAAATGACTGTCGTTTTTACAGAGTGGTAACTATGAAAATAACATGTTGTGGTCCAGTATCGGTCTGTTTTTTTTAATCTGTAGTGTGGCTTTGTAGGAGTAAATACTGTGTTAGGTGGTATATTGACAATTACAGGGGGGTGGGAATGCCCAGGGGAGTGTTTCTGGCATTTGGCAGCTTTGAGTAGCACTTAAACACACCACCACCACCCTGCACCCCAGAGGATTTCCCTTGCTGGTGAGCCATGCCTGGTTCATCCCAAGCACTGTAACATTTAATGTGAGCAGTAGGTTAATACTGTTCAGCTGAGTATTTCTGAACACAAAATAATTAGCCGTAATATCTGAAGCTAATAAAATTATGCTTATCTGGTTTTAATTACACTTAATGAATGGTGTGTCTAAGCAGGTAGTTCTGTTCATTTTAGTGTTGCCTGTTGATTTTCATGCCTTTAATCCACAGACCATTCTGGATCCAAAAATTAACATTCAGTGGGATGAATGAGGACATTTATATTTGTATGAGCTATTTTCTGACTCATGAAATCATGCAAGTGAACGGCAGAGTCTTGCATTCCAGGTTGCTTTTTGTTGTTTTTGTGGTCCGTATCCATGGGACTGTTGGGATGTTGTACTTCATGCTGCTTGTGCAGAGGAGGCTGACGGCTGGTGCATGCGAGAATATGACCTTTGATTACCTTGATCATGAGAAATTACTGGGTGGGAATTATCTGAAGAAGGGTTAATTGTGTCCTAGAGACGACTTGTCTCCTGTGCTTTCTTTGCAGGGTGATAGGGGTTTGAAGAGATGCAGTTTTCTTAGAGGCAGCCAAAGAATGAAAGTGTGGAGATTAGGAGAAAGGGCTCCTGGTGAAGTAAAAATTTGGGGGTTTGGTGGGAGAAGCTTTTCCTTTGATAACAGACCTGACAGCATCAAAAGGAAATGGCTGGAGGAGGTAAAAACAGTTGTTGCTTTTCAGAGGAGGAGCTACGTCTGGAGCAGTTGGATCTGGAGTCTTTGGCAAAGCTTCATGTTTCAACTGTTGGATCTCTGGGAGGAGAAACTTCACTACAAGACTCAGCAGGGCAGGATCCTGGGAGGGCAGTGGGAGATACCCGTGGGCTAGGGGCTGTCTGTGGCATGTCAGCATCTAGCCTCCAGGCCCGGAGGGCAGCTGCTCTCTGCTGCTTCCCTTGAGGGGTAAGTGAGCCCAGGCTTAGAAAGTATGAAAAGAAATTGTGTTAGACTTCTCACAAAATTCTGTGTTGTTCTTAAAGATAGGCCTAAACCACAGCTGTCAGTGTGCAGAAAGGGAAACTGTACCCAGGGGTTCAGCTGTGCTGGAAGGCTCAGTCACTGCTAAGCTTATTCGATACTGGAAACGGGCACCTGAATTCTTGAGATTCATGTATTTGTAGACTGCAGTGAGAGGGTAAGTTCTGCTGTGGTGAAATTTTCTTCAGGCAAAGCTCCCTGGTTTTGCATTTCCACAAATGCTGCCTGTAATGGAACTTGGCCAGAGATGAAAATTGCCTGCATGCATCAAACACTTCCTAGGCACATTGACCCTTTTTTCCTTAAAATAACAAACCCAAAGAAAATGATTTGGGTTTTAGGTCTTCCCCATCACCACCCAATAATGAATGGTATAGATTTGTAATGCTAACAGTATGTGATCTAGGACTCAAAGCAATGGCATTTTAGAAGTAAACAAACAGGCAAGATTATCTCTGTGTCCTTATTTATACCATTGCTCTACTACAGAGTCACTTGATGGCTTGCTTTAACTAATTGACTTGTATTATTGTTTAGCCTTGTGCTTTCTGTGGCGATCCTTTCTCTGTGGTAGTTATTGAAGAGACTCTTTAGACTTTTCTGAAATAAATACCTCATAATCCTGTAAAACATCACTTGTTTAAAGGAAGCTGTTTATGTAAACACAGGCTAAAGCACAAAACTCTTGACATGGTAGCATTGAAACCAACTGTCCCCTGAGTGGATTTGCTCTTACTATGAGGAAAGCTGAAGCTAGACATCTGGTCTTCTGTGGGCGAAAGCACTTTATACAAGTTACGGGACCGCTTCTTCAAGTGAAGTTAAAAAATATTATGTACAGAGAAGGTGGAAAAAAATTACTGAAATAGCTGGTTTCTCAAAGAAGCACATGTTTTAGGGAACATGCATTCACTGTCCTTATTCCTTGCAGGGAACATGCTCATCATTTTGATATGTGCATTTGGTATAGGAGCGTCCTTCTCAAAAACCGATTGCTGAAAACTGATGCAGAGAGGAGCCAGGTTATTGACGGTGGCACGTGAGAACAGGCAGTGAGCAAACACACTTCTCCAGCTCAAATGCCTGTATTTCTGTCAGCTATCACCACACATCGCTACTGATGCTGTCTATAGGTTTGAGACCTAGGGGATCAGTCATGTGTTGGTTTAATAGTTTCTTGTCTTTATATGGTTTTCGAATTCTAGTATTTGAGATCTGTTTATGTTGCAAAGCTCTCTGATTCTCCTCATCCTCCCTCTCCCTTGGCCACAGACAAATTCCTCCTAAAATGTGAAATACAAGAAAGTACACTGCCAAGTCCAATGGCAAGTTGTAAGCAGACCTGCTTGTTCATTTTATGTCTGACTTTAGCTGCTTTTGCATGTTTTGTAGAACTGAAGTACTTTCTTGCATCCCATACTCTTGACTACTCCCGAGTAAAGCCTTAAAATCTTCTGAGATTATTGCGTACTTCTGTGACGATGGGATGGTCAGACTTCTAGCTGCATCTCACTCATACCAAGATGTGTCACTGTAGATTTTCTTCTACTTATGTCTATGAGTTTACAATGCATTTTCATAGAAAAAATAAAAGCCCTTTTAATGTCACTCTTAAGAGCAGTTTTGCCCTAAACAGTCATTTAGTAACACAGATGCTTTGGCAAGCAGTTTTGATAAATTGCTACCAAAAAATCTGCCAAACTTTAAATTCTTGCGGTGTGTCTCCATCTACCTTAGCACTGCTATTAGCTCTGGCTACACTTGTACATGAGAAGAGGCTTTGTCAACAACACTGCTCCAGGTAGTGCCACTGCATGAGCTGCATGTGAGGGGAAGAAGGTGAATCCCCAGGTCTGAATAGGTCCCAGTTGCCTATAGTCGTCTCCACTCAAGCAATTCTTATTTTTACGTTAGTGATCAAGTATATTGGCTGTGTCCTGTATAAATAGGCTGCCTCAGTAACTGGTTCCTCTGCAAGCTTTATTAAGCAATGAAGGCTTGCATGCTTAGTATGCTAAGACACTAGCATTTTCAGGCTGGGGCTGCTGAGTGTGTGGTGCTTAGCAAGGGCAGGCTTCTGGCTGCAGTGTGGTTGGCGGTAGGTTTCCTGTCAGCCCTCCTGTAGCTTGATAAAACGAGTGTGGTTCAAGCTACCGATGCCTTGAAATGAAAGTCCTTTTCTTTACTGAGGTGGTACTAAATGATACCGTGACTACTTCTTATTGAAAATAGGATGATGTTTTGAAAAGGAATGGGAGAGGAAGGGATAATCATTCAGAGTCTGCTGCAACAGAGCTGAATCATGTCTTGAGGTTGGATTTCATGATTCCTGACTGTGACTTCCACCCCCACTTGCATGTGTAACTGTCATGAAGATTTGACTCTTATGATCTCGCAATGTTGGAGATGACCTGTCAGTAAAAGCCTTTTAATCCAGAAGACTTGCAGAAAGCATGGGGCACCTAGGAAAGTTGAATACTTTGTCAGGTGGGAGGTGAGGCCTTTGTGACTCTGTGGGGTTGGGCATTAAGAGGTTTATATATCTTTTACTGTTAATACGTAATCTCAAGGAAACGGCTGAGCTAATCACCCTGGTACTTCAGAAGAGTCGGTGGAGTAGCAGTGTACGTAATTAACAATATGGAAAGAACAAGCCAACATATGTCAGTAAGGGATGGTACAAAATTTTCCTTGTCTTGGTCCTTCAGACACAAATCCTGTGTGTGTCCAAAATCAGGCTGGTGCCCTGGGACGCACGCTGGGTGCTGGTGAGCACAAGCCAGGGTTGGGCAGCCCTGCACTGATGATAACCAGGCGCTGCCCCGTGCTGTTTCCAGGCTGGACTAGCTCTTAGGCTTACCCATATCTGACACTGCACTGCTGGTTATTTTTTTTTTTTTCCTTTCTTTTCCTTCCCCTCGGCATACAGAGATGTGGGTGCAGCAGCCACTATTTTAGCTGTGCTAACAAGGTAGTTCTTAGCTGACTTTGCCACAAAACCTGCCCAAGGAGCTCATTATAATGACGGCTCGTTACCTCCTGCTTAGATATACTCTAATAGCTGCAAAAGGGGAGAACTTCTTTCCAGGAAATATGTTTTTCCTTCTTCATTGTGGAGTTTCTTCTGAACTTCCTGTGAATGCTACATGTCTATAAAAAGAAGCGTGGGCCCTTAAATATAATTGTAAAATGCCATTGGATTTGTCTGAGGGGAATTATATGTGTAGAGCTGGAGTTTTGAGTTGCTTTAACATAAAACATGAATGGCTCAAATGTACTAATTGAGAAATTTGTGTTTGTGCAGCAACCAAAACAATTTGTGTGCATATGTGGCATCTTGAATTTGGTGGATGCTAGCTGTACAGCCTAGCTGCGCTGTGCAGCATATGTGCCCAGACTTCTGACACCTTCCTACTGTTACTGTGGAAACTATAATTTATAACTCCAGACTTGTATGTCCCTGAAATGGGCTTGTTTTTCTGCTGAGGAAAAAGGGGACAGAGTCTGCAGATGAGAAAAGAAATATTCCTGTGCAGTATGAGCACAGCTGGTGCACTGACTGTATTTAATTTACATGGTTGTGCTTGATGGGGAATCGCATGTTCAGATGGATGTAGATGTATTTATTTTAATGGGAAAACTCTGGGTAGATGTGCTATGTATGAACTTAGACATATGGACTTAAGGAGACCTGTCCTGAGAAACGGAAACTGTAGAATGCAAGGGGAAGAAAAACATCCTTACTGAGTCATGTATATCTGAATTGTCAAGTACATGGAAGGGAAAAAAGTGACAGCACAGAGCCTCATCGGACTCCTTCCCTGCCCCCAACAGGCCCAGGCTGAATTGAAAACACATACAACAATCTCTGCTCTGAATAACTTTGCATGGCTATATAATTTCAAAGAGAAATGCTTTCAGGGTGATGATGGGTTTTGTCTACATCTGTAATGTCTCATTTGTCTTTGGATACCCAACAGCCTTCACTTTGTTTATTCGGAGATGAGCAAACATGAACCTGAATGTACTTTTAAATGATCAATGTAAATCAACATGAAAAATGGAGATCATTATAAAATTTACACACACGTATATATTTAGCAAGGTTTACTAGATTGATCGCTCCTAAACTTAGAGCTTGACTCCTCTGTGTGCAGAGAATTCACAAAGAGACAATCATAGCCCAGGGACGGTGAAGTGTGGCCACTGATGGGTAAAATAAAATTCAAGCCTGTTTGCATTTTAATGGATTTTAATCACATGACAGTTTGGAAAAGAAAAAATTGACACACACACCCCCTTTTCTTTTCATCATCGTGTCTGATTGCTTCAGGGCTAGCAAAACTAGTTCCAGGTATCAAGATACCGTTTTCAGTTCTTGTACTGTTGTTAAAAGAGGCTTTTACAAAGACAAGGGATGTGCATGATCATCATTAGTCACTGAGAGCAGAATAAATAGTACTGGCCTGTAGATGCGGCAAGGAAGGCAGAGCTTAAAGTTTTTGGCAGACTAAGTAGTAAGGAGGAAATGAACAAGATGCCATGCATGGCTTTTATCGCCAGAGATGTACAAAAATAAGTTTGATATCCGTCAGGGGTTTGGGGGTAGGGTGCCATCCAGCTCTAACGATGTGGAAGCAGCACCGCCTGTCTTTAACAAGCTAAAACTCTGGAAAAAAGGGAGTTGTTCCTTAATCTTTCACTCTTTGGTGCTGCCTCTCATCTGTTTGTCATTCCTGCTGTCTGTGACAAGGTCTTCATACGAATTTTAAATGTTCTTGCTTTGTACTGCTAGTGTGGACTAGTTCTGCCTGATTCACCACTCTCTCCTGCTGTCTTTGCTGCTGAGCCTCATTCATGCTTTATCAACTGCTTCTTGTTTTATCTGAAATGCAATTCCCTGTATGATGGTATTGGGTGGAATTTATCCCTCAACCCCCAGAATTAATTTTTGTTCAAGAGCACCATTGCTAGACAGCTAAGCAGGGTATTTTGTGACAATGCTGTCACTTAAAAAAAAAAAAAAATGAAAGAAAAAAGAAAAAGGTGTGTGTGTGTGGAGTGGAATATGTTTCAAATGCCAAGATACTTTATAATGGGCAGAAAATAGAGAAGCTCGATTTTTTTTGCCCTGTATTTTCTTTTGTTATATCACCAAGTGGTTGTTTGTGTCTGTTTATACTCTGATTTCGTGTGTGTTTTCAAATCTCATTGTACTCAGTGGTGGAAAATTGGCTGCTTAAGTAAAGGCATGTTAAGGACAGCTATCTACAGTAGCTGGAAGGAAATGCTTCTCAAATGTATTGTCCAAGTTGGTTCTAGTTAATAAGTCTCTTGGGTATGTGAACTTTCCTTACCTTCTCCACCCATCTTCTGGCAGCAAACAGAATTCTTAGTATTTTGATTTAAAAGTAAATTAATTAATAAAAATCTGTGCTGCCCTTGTAAATTGTTTCCCAATAGGAGCGAAATGCATTTCAGTAATAACTCATAGAATCACTTGTGTGGGTTGATTATTCCTACTGGGGGGGAACCCCACAGAACAGTAACATAAAGCAAATCTCTTCAAACTGGATGAAAATTACTATATTTATATAAAGATTCCCTTCTCCCTCTCCTGCAGATCTGGTTGGATTTATTGTTACAAAATGCAGTTGTGCAGCAGGACTGCTAATTAGATGTTATCAGTCCTGTTTGTGCAAGGTTGTGACCTATCATTTCTGTTTAGCATTGCTGTAGGAAAGACATTTTCTCTCCACTGGTTATTTATCCTTATTGGGTTCGTTTGTTCTCCTTCTAGGATTTTGGAGATGAGCACCTGTGGCTTTACTCTTCTGATAGAAGGGGCTTTGGATTTGCTGTGAGGGCTTCATGATGTGAATATGCAGAACACATGGCAGAGAAGACATTTGGGAACAAGTGTATGTTTGTGCTTAGGGGATTTCTGGCATTACCACTAAGCATCAGATAAGTCAGCTAAAAAGCAGCATAGTGTATAACAAAAGGGTTTGTCCTCACAAGCTTTATATTTTGCAGGTCTCTGTTAACATAGCAGGAGTAAGGAGGGAACACAAAGTAGGTGTGGGCTTTTGGGTGTTTGGGCTGATGATGTGAGGTTGCCTTTATTCGTCATAGCCTAGCCGACTGCAGAGAGAAGGAAACATGTTAAGTAGAGGGAAAACCCAGTATATAATATATATATATATTTTATTTTTATATACATATATATATATATATATATAACCAAGAATACTTGAAATACTGCACCCTAGCTACCGATCCTTTTAATTAGCTAGCCCATCATCAAAGGATACATTAATTATGCTTACCTGGGTTTGCCAAAAGCATAATAAACCTGTTCCGCCTGTTTTGGTGGTATCTCGGGAGCCTCGATCGCGGCATGGCTAAGGTGTCCAAACCGAGCTGGCCTACGAGAATGTATTTCCCCTGACACAGTGTTAGTTTAGCACTTGCAATTTCTCTGTCCTGGCACTGTTATTTCTTCCCACGTTGCCTCTTTCTTTCACGGTTTCCCTCAACATCATATAGAGTAGGCAAGAAGAAAGAAATCACCTGCTGTATTCAGAGGTTTCAGAACAAAATTGAACTTCAGTTTGCAAATATTGACATCATGTAGCAATAAGGAGAGCAAAGCGCTCTGAGCTGGAAGGCTCCTGAACCTTGGTCTGAGCCAGTGACTCGGTGTCCTGCCTTGACCACGTTGGCGGTGACCTCCTTACACTTACCCAAAGTGGATTTTTCTCCTGAAGCCAGCTTTCCCTCCCTAAGACCAGGTACAATAGCTGGGTTAAATTACAAAGGGAAGCTAACCTCATATAACCTTTAGCTAAAGGTTAAAGAGTAGAGCTGATAAAAGAGGTATTACAGGTCGTTACCTTGCTATACTGGATTAAATGTAGGATTCAGATTATTTGCAATAAGACATCTCTTTGCATAAATCTAAATACGGCTAAGAATCCCCATTGCAATTATGTAAGCTCTGGTCTCCTTCCTCTAAAGTTTTGTGTCTGAACTACCTTTAAAGGTTGAAAAAATATCCAATCCCTTGTATATTAGCATTGCATTACTGAGATGTATAAAGACTTTTCAGACATTAGGGAGAAAAATGGAATGAGGAGTGTTCTGGTGCTTTTGTATGGGGTTTTGTTTTTAAGTAGGTCAAATCAACGAAATGGTGTGTAATAGCTTGTTCCAGGTTCTTCTGAAAACATTTTTAAAATGCCAGAAGGAAGGAGCGTGGGTCTTTTTAAATAGCATGGGGAGTACCGGAGGGCTTCTTTTACATTATATTTGAATCCCTTGAGGTGGTCTCTTACTAAGTCATTTGGTTTAAGTAGTTAAAATAAGAAAGCTAAGTTTAGTTTATATGCCTGGATGGCCTGGATAATATGCAAAAAACAAAAAGCACATCGTTGTAGTAGATTTAGTAGCTTTTAGTGGCCTGTGAACTCTCCCTTCAACAAGGGAAATAAACTTGTCTAAGACATCAGCGGTGGTCACAACTCCTGTATTCTCTTTCCCCTCAAGTTTTTTGAGGCAAAACAAAAGAAGAGCCAAAAGAAGCACTTAATAGCTTGTGTGTGTACTCAGGATTCGAGAAATGTTCAAGCTGAAAATAGCTGACAGAGTATGGCAGCAACAGGCGGTGCAGTGATGGCAGGGTGACCAAGCATTTAAACCCCTTAGGTATGGGAGAGTATCACCCGAGAGCTTTGTGATTTTTTTTGTTCTTTATTTTTCCTTTATTCTTCTCTCTTGTCATGAAAACCACCACACACCGAGAGGGATGGTTTTTTGAAACCACAGAGATGGTGTTTCTGTAGAACTAGGTTTAAGGAAGGGGGAATTCAGCAATCCTGCCCTTGCTCTGAGAAATTGTTTGTGGGCTGAGATTGTTCATATCAGTAATGATGAATATATTGGTTTTCTTGAAGGAAAACCAAAGATAAAAATGTCTGAAAGAAATAGCCTGCATGATGTAATTCAAACTGCATGTGAAAGCCTGAAAGACGGTGTTGGGTTTTTTTCAGTTGTTCATCTTGAACTTGTTGTGGTCACTATCTTGTCACCTTGGCTGTTCCTGTGGCTTCTTCTTGTCTCAGCAGAAATGCTTCTCTACCTTTGCTCTTCCCATACCTCCCTCCTCGGCAGACGAAGGCAAACGGGTCTTGCTCACTTAAAACTGGTCTGTGACAGGTGAATGTCAACTGGTCGATGCCTTATTGGCAAGGGAGGGGGGTAAAGCTGTCTGTAAACTTTCGGTAATGGTGCTTTTGCCAAGCACTGTGTGCTGCTTGTGGTACACGTGTTTAGCTTTGACTGCAAGTACACTAGTACTTTTTTTGCGCACCCAAAAAATGTGCAGGAGCGAAGCAGTGTTTGGCCTTAAATTGTTTTGGTTTTGTCACAGCTACCTTGGGCCAAGGTCCTTTTTAAGTTCAGGATGCTTGTCGTCTTGTCTTCTTCCTGCACTGCTGCGAAGGATGAAGAGGAAACAGCCTAGTCTGGATGCTTGGTGCTGAAGAGGCTGTAAGATGGAGATTAGGGGATGGTGAGAGCGAGCGTTATGGAGAAAAGAATAGGGGAAAGGGTATAGTGCTGGGTGAGAAAAGGACCATGCATAAATTAAGAGGAAAGACTGCAGATTTATTTTCTCCCACGAATAATTAACTTTTCTGCTATTCTCCGTTTTCTGCTTCCTGAACCTCTCACGAAAGCCTCTCCTTGCTTTGGGGAGAAGTGTCACTTGAGAATCTCCTCAGAACTTGGCAGCTATGTAATAGGGGCATGTAATCTTTTCTAATCCTCTCTACAGGTTTGTAATAACCATTTCTGTTTGGAGATTCCAAAGTGTTTTGTAGGCCAAGTGGGAATTTAACTGTGAGAGAAAAATGTACTTAATATTCAGGAGCAAAGATGAGTGGTCCTGAGCAGGGCAGGGAACAAGAACTGATTAAGAAGGAAGGAAAACCTGCTTAGTGTGGTAGGAAGGGTCACAGTGATGGCTTTGAGCAACTGACTGTGGATTATTTGAAATCTTAGGTATCCTGGGAACCAAGTTGTGTTTTTACACAGATAGCAGCTTCTGTTCTGGTGATGTCATGCGATTTACAAGGCTGCACAATGAGCTGCTTGTTCGCAGGCGTGCATGGGAGGCTGGGCTGAGCATGAAGCACACCTGCATGTTTTGTAAGGTCCCCACCTTGACTGGCTCGTGTTTTCTGGTTCCACTTGTGGAGCTACGAAGCGCGTGGGTGACTGCATGATTTGAGGCTGCTGGCACTGATCCATCGAGAAGGTGCTGATGTCTTCTGATAGACACATCTTTTCACGCCATCTCTCACGAACCTGGCTGGGTACAGACCATGAGAACATGGACAGAGAGGTGCAGCTGAGGGAAATGAGGATCAATTACCCTTTGTAAGTTTAGCAATTGGCTATGTGGCATGTAAGAAGCTTAGAGGAGCTCAGCAGTGTTCAAGCTAATTGGCAGCTTTAAAGTGCTATTAAGAGCTCCTACACCTTTTGCTCAAAGAAGCTGCAGGGTGACAGTGTGCTGGTGCAGCTTTCTGCTTTCTAATCAGAATTACCCTGCCAGGCCAATTTTAGCTTTATGCCTAATTTTTGCTGCTGTTGCTAGCTCCTTAGCTTTCATTTTTTAGGACTTTGCAAGAAAGCTCAAGACTGTTGGCACACTCAGCATCTGCTCGCTAAACTACTCGTAAGATTTTAAGACTTGTGGTTTCTTTTTTGGAACAACTCCATGATTTTCCCTTTTGAAAAGTAAGTCGTGGTGAAACTGCTTGCATGGTTGTGGCCTAACTGAATTTGTGCTCTTGAGCTTCTGCAGAGCGCTTGGGTACCGGGGAACACTGAGCCCTTTTAGCAAAGATTAGGGGCTGAGGGTGGTAAATGTGTTAGCACAGGTCTTAGTTTTTGAATTGCATGTGTTACAGGGAAATGAGAGGGGAAATCTTGGCTGATCTTTACCATAGTCTCAGCCTTGGTGTGAAAACTACTGAGCAAAGTGGTGACGTTGCAAGTATGGGGCAGATGTACTGACTCGAGACAAAGCTGAATTGGCAGAGCTGTCTGGGAGCTCAGCTGGGGGAGTAAGCCTGCTGTACCTTGCTCACTGCTGGCTGTCTCTTGTACAAACAAGTCAGATCTCTCCTAGGGAAGGAATGAAGTAGTGGGAATGATGTCAGCAACAGAGAGGAGAGGCAGCAAGAGCTCTCATCCTTCTGGGAGATGCCAGGCTCGTTGTACAGTAGCATTCTGTATTTTGTCTCCTGCAAGTGCAAAGGAGACTCACTTCTCTGGTGGCTTAGCCCTTCCCATATTAAAAATTGCTACTGACAATTTATTTATTTTTTTTTTTTAATGCAGAAAATCTGTAGGAAATTTAAGAATCTGGCTGGTATCTTTGGTAGTAGGCAAAACTTTGACGCTCACTCCTTGAGCTTTAAAGGTTAATCTTGTTTCCTTTGTGTTGAGGTGAGACTGCTGCATGTGAGCAATTCAGAGCAGAAAAGTGACCCTTCTCCCATCCCACCACAGGTTTCATCAAAGCTTTCCAGCAGCTGGTGGAAAAAAACTGTGCCCTTACCTATTTGGAGAAGAGACATAACAGTCCTCGTTCACAGGAGGGAAAAAAAAACCAACCTGAAAACCTTACCCAGCAGTGAGCAGCAGATAGCTTCAGACATCTCACTTCTGAATTTAAAAGAGGGTTCCTTCACCCAGAGCTGGCATACTGATGGTAGGGAAATGGAAGCACACACAAGAAGCAGAACAATTGTCACAGTGGTATTTCTGTGAGGGTACAGGGCCAGAAAACTGCACCTGACTGCGCAGGTTTTTTATGTCAATCTGTCTGTGGCTTCTGAGGTTCTCTACTGGGATAATGGAAAACCAGTTTTTAGGCTGTGCCTGATCACTGCCAGTCGGTAAAGAGAGTAGCGGAAAGTTAATAGGTTAGATTGACAACATTGGCCTATACTAGAAAAATTAAAGGTCTTGTGAAGAGTTCGTGTTATAGTGCCAAATACGGTGGAATGTGAGAAAGTCATGGTGCCAGTCATGGCTTCTGCCAGCTTCTAAAATACCATTTTCACCTACTTAAGCCTTTTATGGCTTTAATCTGTGCAGGATGGATTTTCCAGGTAGCGTTTTGGCTGTAGCCAGTTGGCATGAGAGCTTTTGAGATCTCTGAAATCTGATGGTTTGACTAAGCTTTCGTTACCTCCGCAATATTAGGTTTCCACACAAGAATACAGTTATCGCTGGATGCAGCTGCCAGAGGAGAGCAACTGGATTCAGCTGGATTGAGGGCTAGTTGTTGTGTGTGTAATGAAGTTTGTTGAGTGCAGCTATTAAATATAACAGAAAGAATTCACACTAGATACTTACCGCTGTAATAACATCCTACAATAAATAGCGTGCCTCTCATCCCAAAGGATCTGCTCATGCTTTCTACACTTAAAATAACACCTACTTCAGCTGAGAGATCTGTTGCTGACCACGAAAATGTAGGTGCCTCTTAAATGAACTGGAGCTGTGCCACACAGTGATTTAGAGGGACAAGTGAGCAATGCTGTATCTCACAGTAGCTACAAGAAGCTTCCTAGAAAACCTACAGTCATTGCCCATGTTGTGATTTGAAATTAAATGGCAGGATTCCTGGTTTTATTTCTACAATGTGTACTAGTCACATCTTAAGTGTGTTGTGATTTGGAGAAGAATTAATCAACCCTAAGAGCGTCATGTTTTCTCTGTAGCATGTGAGTTTCTGCATTACCCCAGAGAGTATGTGCTGAAATTTCCTTATCGTATTGTACAATTATTCGTGACTGTTGTATGTTCTATGTTGGGAGATTGTGGTGGTTGGCTGTACAAACTTGGAGGATGAGTGTCTCCTCCTTCTCCCAAGTGAATTTGTGCATCATGACAGGTTTTCTTTAAACAGTTGTTTCTTATAGTGTGTTGTCTGTAGTCCTGCTTGGATCAGAAACCATTGCATATGGCTGGGAGTTGGTTTGAGTAGTAAGAAATGTAAACAAAAGCTATATATATCAGCATGAGAGAAAGTAGAAGTTGTCTTTATTGTGGTTTTCCCAGCAAACCCTCAATAACTGACCTCTGTTGTCATCTGCTCTGTGTAAATGTGGAGAGATTGTCCCTCTTTTAGCTGAGCCAGGGTTGCTGCACTGCCTGCGTCTGCTCTCAGGGCAGTGGCGCTTGTATTCTGTTCTAAATCCAGATCCTGCAAATGATTCGAGTGTCACACAGCTGTCTGAAATAGCTGCATATACACACACAGCTGTACATCACGTAACTGTTCACTTGCTGTTTATTTTCACACACATTAGTGACTTCTTCTGCAGAAATCCTGCCTTATTACAAGATCCAGATTTAAGGGAATGAAACATGTTGAGATATGGTATATTTCCCTTTCTGCCATGTCTTTCCTTTGAATCATGAGTTTCATCATCTTTCAGAAACCTAAGTTTAGTGGAAGACTTGTAATTGCTGTTTGTCTTCAAAGCTTCGTGTCAGTAGTAAGGCTTGTTTCAGCTTCTGTTCAACTGCTTGATAAAGGTTCAGACTGATGATTATTTGAGCTGGACTGCACGGTCACGCACAGCTGGGTGGGTTGGGGTACTGACAGGCTCTCAGACAACAGCACTTACCTAAAGTTCTCCAAGTCCTGTCTCTATGGTAAGTACATAAAACACCATGGAAACATAGACATTGGGCAAGTAGACCTGTTGTCAAAAGGTGTTAGGGCTCCTACTAATCTCTCTTGCGGGGGGGGTGGGGGGAAGAACCTCCCTGCATACAAACTTGGCCACTGCATTAGTTATTCAGCTGCTTGGCAGCTCCTCATTGGAAATACTAGGAACATAATACAGACCATAATTAAGTTGATGAAAATTTGGCAAGTACTTCAGTAAGCCCTTGATTTCACTGTAGGAAGAGTGTGGTTCAAAAAGGAGCTTTGACATGTGCCAGGGGTGAGCTTGTCATCACTGGGATAGAGGTTTATTTGTGTTTTTATTGATGGTAGGTAGAGAGTGCTTTTTGGCAAAGAGACCAAAGGCATGAATTTACCTTTAATGTAGTTTTGTTGGCCCGGTTTCTGCTAATTCTGTACTTCTCACTAGGTCTGAAGAGAGAAGATGCTGCTCTTCTGGTTGTACAGCTACATGGGGACTTAAACGATATTGAAATGCCCATCATCTTTTGGAAATAATTTTCTGATTCTGCCCATTGCCTGCTTTTTGGAAAATATTCTCCACTGGCAAATGCATTTGGAATTTTTAAAAAATAAATAATTGTTGCATACTTGCAATGGAAGATTCAGAGATGCTCCCATCTGATAGCAGGAGCACTACTCTCTAAATACTGCTAAACTGCTGTCAGGTTTTATAAAGTGTCTTAGTCTTTCTGTTGGGATCAGCTTGGAACTGGCTGCTTCTTTCCTTGTTCCCTTGCCCTGCACCAGTCAACACTTTTTTATTGTTGCTACGTGGTTATGGCACAACTGTTCCTCCCCCCCCCCCCCTTTTTTTTTTTGTTAAAAAAAATAAGCTCTGTAGTTAAAGAATAATAAGGTACGAGTTGTCATTTGGCTGAGAGAAATGGAGCTTTGTGGGTATTTATAACATGCTTAATAGTATTTCAGAGCCCTGAGGAAAAACAATGCAGTTTCCAATCTTTAGCTATGTGGCAGGCGGGCAGCGATGCGCTTCTCAGTTCAAGCAGGGGAGGATGTTCTGAAAAGGGGATTTTTTCCAGGCTGTTACTTAACTGATATTAGCATTTGAAGGCACATAAGGCATGACCTTTAATCCTGTGTGTAGACTAACTGATCTGCTTGCTTGAATGCCTCATTGTAGTGATGCAGAATGGAAAAGATTGCATCAGACCAGAGAAAGAAATCTTCTGTCACCAGAACTTGCATATTTAGGTGTGTGGCTGCATGAGCCCATCCCTCATGTAACATCTGCACACTCAGAGCTTTCAGATGCACCTCCCTGATCTCTCGTCCAGCTCCTGCCCAAAATTGCATTCATCAGTGAGTTACCCTCCAAAGCACAAGCCTTCCTGCATGAGCCCCCAAGTGGGAAAGGACAGCTCTGACCTGGTCTTTCCCAAAAGTGTAAGGCGTCCCAGTTACACATGGACTTTTGCCATTCGCTTCTGCAGCAATTAAAGCAGAGGTAGTAAATTAGTTTTATGGGGCATTAGTTGAAGAAGTTGGTGGGTTTTATTGCATTCACGTGAAAAGTTGGAGCCAAGAATGTAAAATGAAAACTGAAGATGAAGAGTACCGGAAAGCAGAACGGGGTTTGTGAAGTGACCGAGTGTATATGTGATACTGTGTAAAGTCCCAGAGAGTCTTCAGTCTAAACTGGTAACATACTTCAGAATAAGTTTTGAAGTTACAGCTGTTGCGAGAGGCTCTGAAGAGGTCAAGCATGCAGGAGGGCTAGCTGAGAAATAATTTAAATAGGTGGAACAAATGCACCCAAGTTATCCTGCGATTTTTGTTGCAGTGAGTTTTCTCGGAATGTGTATTCAACATCCATCTAGTTTTCAGGATGGGCTTGCACCATCGGCTTTGGGGAGAGGACTGAAGTCACGGGATCTGCTACATCAGAAAACCAGCTTGCAATTGCTCCCCTTTCTTGAAGAGAGTGCTTGGTCAGCCTGCAGGGGTGGTGGGGCTGTGTCCCAACATGTATTCAAAAGGATACCAATACGAACACAAAATATTAATGCTGTGCGTTCTCTGGTGGTGATTGACAGCTCCAGAGAAAGATGGCATGTTACTCTGCCAGCAGCCTGTGGAAAGCTGTTCCAACGTAGCCAACCCACTTGGCAGCAGAGTCGTGGCTGGCCTGCAGCGCCTGATGACTCAGTTTAAGTCCTGGAGTTGTTATTGCAGTGGAAGAAGTCGTTCTGTTCTTTAATTCCTTTGTGCAGCCCATAGATCAGTTGGATGGTATCCTGCCAAGGCCTGTAGTTAGTAGAAATTATAACGTTAAAGTCTTTTGAGGCTGGGTGAGTCGTGACTGTAGATTCTGCGTTGGAGCTAATGGTCCAGAAGGTTTGGGTTTTTGCCATGAGAACGTCTACCAGCAGTTCAAAATATAGTTTACGTGGTTATCACTCAGTGTAGCAGCTGGAGGCACTCTCTTGCTGCTAGCCCACCCACATAAGCAGGACAGGGCATGCCTTCATCCTTTTATTCCCTTGGTGATTTATCATGTGCTTTCATTACCCAAAAGACTAAATCCCTAGAGCCCTGGCCTTCACATTTCTGTTGCACACTTGTGCTAGGAGCTCATGGCTTCATCCTTCTCACTCGTCTTCCCTCTGTCAGCTCCGTTGCTTGTAGGTTTGTCTTGCTTGGGCATGGGTAGGGTTTGTGTGCTGCTGTTTGGGAAACCAAGGTCTAAGTAGGAACAACAGTGGTTTTATTTTGTGTCTTGTCAGGGTTTTGGTTGGATGCCATGATAAATAAGAGTGGCAGTTGTACCAAAAATCTACCTGGAGGGTTAATGTCCATAAGATGAACAAATACGTAGCTTGTGAGAAAGTTGTGTACCGGCATTTTACACAAATCCACTTTTGCTTCACAGAGATTGTGGTGGTTTCCCTTAATCGTGGTTACACTTCAGCAGAGTTTTGGGCAATTTCAAGGCACATGGTGTTGCTTGTCACTGTCGGAAACCAAGCTTTGTTAGGGGGGGTAGCAGTGTGGAGCCTGATTCTGATCTGCAGCTTCTTCCCTGAATTAACTCACCTGAAACGAAGGGAGCGAAGGTGCATTTATTATTCAGAGCAGTGGGAGCCATTCAATCCTCTTCTTTTTCTTGCTTAAAAGTGCTAGATTGCTTGCTTCAAGCATTCTTCTGAATGATCACAAAAATCCTAATGCAGTATGAGGTTGAAACAGGTACTGAAAGCCATCTTTGGAGCAAATTCTCCACCTTTAGAAGTCGATGCGTTCCTTTACATGCAGAGGAAAAGCTGCTATGGGAAAAAGAGCATGAAGATGTTGCAGCCTTTTGAGTAACGAAGTGGGATTTGGCATACACAAGGTCTGCAAGGAGCACAGTTGGATGGAGGGGTTGGTTACTCAAGGCTTAATGCTTGCGTTTAGACTTAGTAAGTTTGTACTGTTTCTTCCCTGCAGCCGGGGAGGTGCTGGGTGTTTGAGGATTCGCTGGCCTCTAGTGGTGAAGCTGAGTAGAAGGTACGAGAAGCAGCTGTGCTTAGCTCTGTGCAAGCACTGGGTTAGTCTGCATGCTAAAAGGAAGCTAACGTGGTTTTAAAATGGTTTTCAACATTCATGTTGCCTGATGGGCTCCTGAAATACGTGAAGAAGGGCCCAGGTGCCTCGGCAGCAATTCCCTGGATTTTTGTAGCGTCTGTTTTAGACCCCTTAGAGGTAGTCCAGGGACTTGAGGAATCTACAGCATGTACATTGAGAAAGGTTGCTTTTTAGATTGATGCAAATAAAGTTGTATAAAACTAGAATGCAAGATAAAAACGAAACTTAATGTTACAAGGCAACCAGAACTTAATCTCAGGTAGAAAGAGATGACTTGGAGCTGTTTTCTAAATGTATATAAATGGTGCCACCCATGGCTCTGTTGCATGCATCCTTTCTTCTGTTATTCATATAGCACTGCTGTCTCCTGTGAAGAGATTTTTCTAAGTTGACTGCACACTTGAATTCCCAGGGTGGCCACCTTTGCACCCAGTCCTCTCATCGCAGTGACAGTACCTCGCTGCTCCATGGCTTTCTCTGCCTTTGGGTTTGGCTGCTGGGCAGCGAAGTCTGTCTGCTGCACTTGTTCAGGTGCTTTCCCCTGCCAGTCTTGGAGGAAATTTCTTGGTAGCGAGAGGTGCAATGTGATGTGTAGCTCAAGCCTGAGAGACTTAAGGGAAATTGAATTTTAAAATAATTTTTAAAAGATCAACACTGGGAGCCAAACAAGTTGGATTTTGTTTTGGGTTTTGGTGGGGTTTTTGGTGGGGTTTTTTTTTTGGTTTTTTGGGGTTTTTTTGGGGTGGGGTAGGGGTGGTTGTGGATTTTTTGTTTTAGGTTGGTTGGTTGGTTTCTTTGAGGTTTTTTCATTATAGTGGCTGTGGCTAAATGAAAATGCTGGAAGGCTCCTATCTGTCACAATTTAATCAAAGAGATTCCCTAGCAAAAGATGCTAGTTAGTACTTCTCAATTAAACATTCATCCTTTTAATTTTTCCCTCCCTTTTTCAAGTCTGCCTGCGTTGATCCCCATCTTCTTTCCCATGTCTCTCTATACTTAGTCTCAAATAATCTAGTTTATTAAGATTTAAAGCACCTTGAAGGCCCTTACCCCTTTTAGGTTTTGAGAAGGGAGCGGAAGGAAGATTAAGTTTTCATGAGATCTCTTCGTCCTGTCTTTTGGTTGTCTTTCAGTCTGACAAATACATTTATATTCATCTTGGGTATTGCCATTTTTGTAAGCCATGCTACAGATAAGTATTCATAGTGTACCTCACATAGCGTTCCACATGGGTGCCTCCCAGGATTAGCATTTTGTCTTTTAATATGCTGAAACAGGCACTGTGAAGTACGGATTGCAGCTTTGCTTCGCATCTAGCTGCAGAACAGCAAAAGCAAAGGAGGAGGTTCATGACACACGCTAATGATTCTGGCGTCACGGTTTTCTGTTCACAGATGTGAAAGGACCACCTACACACCGACTGTCCTGCGGCCAGTCCCCCTACACTGAGACGACAACATGGGAGAGGAAATACTGCATCCTGACGGACAGCCAGCTGGTACTGCTCAACAGGGAGAAAGAGGTGAGAGAAGTTCACGTTGGCTACTCAGAATTTACTTTTTGGCCTTTATTGGTAAAATGAAAAGGCAGCTTTTTTCATCCCCCCTTTATTTTGCTTGTGAGTCTAGTGGAAGATGTGAAAGGAGGGGAAATGGAGGCTAACCTGTTCTGTGTATGGATGGCAGGGCGTGACAGTTACAATCCAGCTGGTCCAGATGCTGGTTGCATGGAAGGGGTGACAGCAAACTGTGTGCATCCAGAACTCCCTCCTGGAGTTTTACAGCCTGTGTTTAAGTCTGCCACTACATCTTTCTGTGTTATTGCTGCTTTTAACAGTAGTTAAAGCTACCACAACTATGTAAACCTATCTCCTCACGTTGGTGCAGACATAGAGGTAGGGAAAAAGGGGTCGGTCTGTGTTTCTGTTGGGCTGCTGGGCAGAGGTGGTGTGTGCTACCTTCACCTTGCTGCAGTCACAGAGTAAATTGTTTGAGGCAGAGCTTTGCCCTCTCTTGATAAGTGCAGCAAGGAAGATTGGGTGCCTCCTGACGTGGATACTCAAAGCTATTGCAACCGTCTTTGCTTTAATTATAAAATTAATGTGTGTATGGGGGGGTGTGTGTAGCATGTAGTACTTGGCATTGTGCCTAGCCATGAAGGTAATGTCAATGTGGTTAAAGAATAGGAATGTTTTAGTTAATTGAAATGCTGAACAAACAAATGCTGATAATCCCCTTCTCCTAGACTATGCTATGATGTTTTTCTTGTGATATTTGATGTCTACAGACTGCCATGAATACATGAGCTTTAGAAGCATTTGATAATGCTCCTACATTTGTTTGTTTGTTTAATTATTCTGCTATAGATTTACCCTGTTAAAAAATAAATATTTCAAGAGGTGCTATAAAGTAGGAAGCTTTTCAGATTACTGAAGTAGATTTTATTACATGTAAATGCCCATGAATTCGGGTCTAATACCATGGCTCCCTACACTTGGAGGTAACCTGAGGGTTTGCGTTTTTTCTTGATTCTTTTGAAGCTTCTGTTTGTGGCTGTGTACAGGCTTGAGAATATGAGAGCTGTTTCTGGTGTAACACTAAATATTCATCTTCATCTGTGATCAGATTTATTTACAAAGGCTGAAATATTTCCTGGCATAGGGAGAGTAGGAGGAAATGGTTTTAGAGAAGGACTTGAGTTATTAGAAGGGAACAACATCAATGCTAATGTGTAGGAGACAGGGTGATCAAACACAGGGAAAATGGAAGGCCCGTAACATGATGTTTGTTTACTATGTAATTCTTTTCCTAGTCTGACAGGACCGTCACCTAATGAATTAAAGTGTATACTCAAGAAACTTAAGTACGTGTGAGAATTATTCCTAAAACTGTACTGTACCAGCACAGCTGAGCTAAAAGAATGCATCTCATTAAAGAAATGCAATTGAAAACAACACTGGCTTATATCACAAATAATTAACTGAAGGTGATAATCAGGCACTTCTGGGTTTTAATTTTTCCTGCTACATACAGCTGAAAGTATTTTGCTGGGAGTAATATGAGTCTTTTGCTTAGACCCTGAGGAGTAAATATGGGAAGTCTGATGTATCACTAGTGTATTAAGTCATTATATACTATTTTTAAATACACTTCTGGTTTTTTGTCACAAGCTGGAGAAATTCAGTATCAGGCTATACAACGCCTGGGTTTTAAATACAGAGTAGCCCCAAAAAATCAAGCAGTAGAGTAAATATTTGCAGCGTGCTTTCAAAGGAGCCTGCCTGCACTATCACAATGAGAAAGAACTTCCTTGGGGAAATGCTGCATGCAGATGGGCCGAGCAGACATGCCTTTGGTGCAGGTGTGACTCCACTTGCTGATAATGTGATCTGTTTCAGGAGCTAGTAGCTGAAGTCAGCCTTGCCATTCTGATTTTCCAAGTAATTTGTCAGTACTGTTAACTGAAAGGAAAAAAGGAACTCCTTGCAGAGTCACGAGTACTTTGTAGGAAAATAAAAGGTTTTTCTAGCTTCTGAGTCTGTGCACATGGCAGTGTACGTACAATCCCTTCTAGAAACACAAAACCTATAGGAGTAGAACTGCTAGTTGCAAGAAGCACAGAGCTGATCCTGTGGATTTGCACCTCCTTCTAATTTTTCTGAAACAGAAGTTTCCCTGGTAGCTTTCCTGAGAAAGGCAAGAGGAGGCAACTTGGTTAAATTTTACTTAGCGAGTCATTCAGAGTTGAAAGCGGCTCTATGAAATGTGATCTAGAAGTAAGAATCAACAAAGGCCTAAGGCAGCAATGGGGAGAGATGCTTGGGAAGAACATAATGATTGAAAGGTATGTAGGAAGGGGATCACAAAAGGCCCTTGGGTGGGACCACAGGTACAGGGAGCCTAAGCAAAAGACCAGGTGAATGAGGAAGAGGAAGGTTACTTAAAGGAGAAAACTGAAGATGATGTTTAGAGTAAAATTGTTGGAAAGGTAATGCTGGAGGAGGTATTTTGTTAACCCGAAGCAAGGTGGTAGGCAGCAGAAGTTGAAGATCAAGAGGTTCCTGCTCTGAACATGGAAATTGCTCATAGAGTGGATAGTTCAGAATATCTTTGGACTGCTGAAGAGGATCTGAGAAACCTGAGGGACAGAATGATACCCATCAGTAGGGTGGTGGGTGTGGGGGAAGAAGGAAGAGATGTTAACAGCAGAATGCTCTTGCAGCTAAAGGAGAGCATTTGCATCATCACAAGGCTGGTGTAACTTGAAAACTTCAAGTCTGAAGCATCTCATTCTATGTGCATCTGCTTTGTTACTTCATGGAATAAAAATCCAAGAAGCTTAGCCTGTGTGAAATTGAAAGGGAACAGAAATGTTTGATGTTAATAATACTTTTAAAAATCATTATGCAAGTGTGTATGTCAAAGCCAAAAAGTAGGAAAACATGTACAAAATGCGAACAGGTATATGAAAGATTTCTTAATTGTTTCAGGTATAATGCTAAGTTGGTTTCTTTCAGTTCATGCAGTTAAAATACAGTATTTTGAATTGCACAGATTTTTAAGACTGAGGGAACAATACAGAAATAAAAAGAGCAGTAAGAAAACCCTTTTCTTATAACATCTCACCACTATGGATTTACTGTCAAGGCAGTTTGGTTAGAGTATGTGCAAGAGAGATCTTTGTGCTGTGCAAGCACAAGAGTAGGCTGGAAATCAGGGAAATTCTGGCGTACAACTTGATTCAAAAATA
Organism: Microhierax caerulescens; assembly: GCA_035590215.1. NCBI lineage: Eukaryota > Metazoa > Chordata > Aves > Falconiformes > Falconidae > Microhierax > Microhierax caerulescens. The sequence goes on from JAVJGJ010000030.1 coordinate 6,194,464, forward strand.
TCTGTAATTACTTAGACAACAATAGTCTGACAGTAGCACTTTCTGCAGTATAGAAAAATATTAATTACTTGACACCTTGTCAGCTTTATAAAATGAAAACAGGTGAGACTGAAGAATGGAGATAATTAATGAAGGGAAGGGATTGATGCCCAAAAAGTAAGTAGAAAGAAAATGAATCTCTGTAACGACATGAGAGATGACTTTGCAAATACAGTGTCATGAGTGACAGGAGATGTGCAATTAATACAACACATCATCGTGTGGTAATACCTAGCACCATCTTCCAAGACTAGGAGAACAGGTCTAGATTGATTCATTTGCAAATCAGGTGGGGATTTTTTTCTATGAGGAAGACAGTTTCCTGCTGTCAGGAAGGTGTAGATGTTTTCATCATTTGTGAAATCTGTTCCATAGGGTAAGAGTTGTGAGGGCACGGTAAAAGTGTCTGTAATATCAGTGCCATGTAAACAGGGAAGGGGAATGAGTCAGTGTTTATGAAGGATGGTTTTGGGTAATCCATTGCACAGTACTTTCACGAGGGATGTGACAAATGGCTGCATCTGGTTTTGGGCTGCTTTTTAGTTAAGTCTTTGTAGCTTGGCTCACATCTTGCAGAATCTTTTAATTTCGCGTTCAGTTGGAAATGAAGATGAGCAACACTTCTCACTGTGTTAGACTCCTTTTTCCTCCCTGTACCCAAAACCTCATCTTTCTTGGGATTTGGAGGTGGTTTTAATCAGGGGCAAAGTATAGTAAGTAAAGACCTACATTTGCTGTGACAAGATCTACTGGTGCTGATGACAGTGGCTAGCAGCAGGTAATTTCTGATGTAGTTTCCTGCTCTTCCATCTCCCGTGACTGACACCAGAATTGGAGTGGCAGCGGTGATCCCAGGAGAAAACAGCAAGAGTAAACGCTGATGCATGGGGCCCCAGGGGAGCAGCTTCAGAAATGCCCACTACCCTTCTCGAAAGGCTCATCACATTGGTGTCTTAAACAGGTATGTTTTACCTGTAACTAGGAGTTTGTCAAAGCTTAACCCAGTTGTAGGAAAAGATTTACTTTGATTCCCAAATGATTTTAATTATTTATTTTCCAGAAGGCCAAATAAATGCTCATTGGCAATGTTTTTAAAGTGGATTTCTATGTCAAAATTTTAGCCAGCTTACAACTTTCTGGAGGAAGGTAAAAATTAAATGAATTATTTAACTGTTTTGTTGACAAGATTCCAAAGTTCCTAACTATTAGGTCAGAAGAGGTTGCCAGTTCTCAAGTTTCTGTCTTTAATCAGTCTTTCCCATCTTGAAGAATCTATCTGCAATGGAGAAACTTTTTTTTTTTAAAGAGCCTAGCTCTGTTTGCCTTTAAGAGGCACTACATGCTTGTAAAGCTATTATTCCTATTTCTTCTGAAATCTTCTCATCATCTCCCAGAATTTTATTATTATAAGTTTATTTTGTTATATATATATAAAGTAATGATATTATAAAAAAGGCATTTTATACTTACAAAGCATGTTAAAGCGGCAGGTGAGCTGTGATGGTGTTCAAGAATTTAGAGTTCGAGCTCTGAACCTGTGCTCATTAAATTGTGAAAATGGCCAGTGAAATGTGGCCTGTGATAAAATTGTCAAGATTGCCAAAATAATTGGCAGCTGGACTGTCCCTGTGTACCTTCTTGTCCCAGAATGACGCTGCTTGGAGTCCAGCCCTGAATCAGTATCTTCGGCAGGTTGGCTCAGGGTCAGATGATTCCCAAGTTGGTGAAGCCTTAGCAGGGCAAAGAACAAGATAACAAACGTGGATGGAGGGGGGGAAAGAAAAGAGCTGAAAGCCTAAATTGCTGTTAGAGGCCTGACTCGGCAAGACTTCGTATTCTCTTTGATCCTTTGCTGCAGTGCTTGCTGGAATGGCAGGGGCTGGAGGAGGGTCGGAAAGATTGCAGATCTCTGACTTGGTGTTTACACAGTATTTAGTTGTGCAATTCCTTGTCTTCTGGTGCCACCCCATCTGTGAATCTCTTTGGCCTGCCACAGAGCACTTTATACACCGGTTTAAAACTGGGTCCAGCCCCACAGAGTGGAGTTGCTGGCCAAGCTCATTTTCCATCTTCATGCAGCTCTATTTCTAAGAGCAGGCTTATTTTATGCTTGTCTTGGGAGTCAGGTTTTTTTTGTCAGTATAGACTGAGACTATGGTTTTGGAGGAGTGTTACTTAAAATAACACGGCACCTTTAAGGCAAACTTAAGGGAGATCTTTTTTAGCTACTTTGCTACTTTAATCTTGTCAGTGAACTTGTGGGATGTTTGTATATTCTCTGGTGTAGGTCAAGCTGTGTAGCATTAGAATGTTGCTCCTTGTACATTTTATAGAATTATTGAGTGAAATAAAACAGTATCAGGTTTTTCTCAAGCCACTGTAAATACACTAACAAAAGCAGATCTTTTGATGGCGTGGACTGTAGTGTGCTAGGTGAACATAGCTACACCAGTGTTTTCCTAGTCTGGGCAAAATTTTAAGTACAAAAGGCCAAGTGACCCAGAATTAGGACCTGAGCTCTCAGTCAGTCTTCCTGTTAATGGCTCAGTTCCTCTTTGAAGATAAATCCTATCTCTGGTATGCAGAAGTAGATTTGTTTTTGACACCGACGCCGGTGTGCTGCAGCTTGTTTGCTTTCCCCAAGGACACAAAGGACAGCGTGGCCTCACGCACCGTTCTCTTCCTCGCCTTCAGCAGCAGTCAGTACATCCATAGCGTCCCCTTGGCTGTTGTCACTGTTCTTACATACTCTGTTATCAGGGTGGTGGTAGTAGTGCTTGTTTTATGTTGACGGATTAAAAGAACATTTCTGTCATCACATGTCTGACAGCATACACAGATACTGAAGAGGTATACTTGAAAGAAAAGGGACTATTATTAATTTTTCAGCTAAAAAAAAATAATAATCTAATAGTGGAGAAATTGACCCCGCAGGAGCTGTATTGGTGTAGGGCTAGCAGCTGGGTGTAGATGCAACAAGTTCACTGTGAAAGGAGGATCACAGGGTGGTAGCTCGATGCTTTTAAGGTATGCTGAAGTATGTGTTGTGACTGGTAATAGCTGTTCTGGAAACACAGCTTGCAGCATCCCACCAGAAAAAATGCTCTGAAGGAAATCAGCAGAGGCAGAAGACGTGATGGAGCAGAAGAGCATTTAAAAGGGAGTAAGACTAAATGGAGCCTCCAGATGATAACTGAAAATCTACTATGTGAACGTGATTGAATGAATGTGGCACAAACTAACAAAATTAGTCTCTGCTTAACTTCCTAATGTGCTTTTGCACGGAGATCGTTCGGCAAAGGAGCTGCTGTAAAAATCTACCAGCAAAGAAAATAGCCCTAACAGAATAACCACTAGGGATTTGGGAAACTTGTTTTGAAAAATGAGCACTGCTTGAAGGAGACAAATAGACAAGCCTGGTAATAAATAGCATTAAAAAATGACCTTAAGAGAATGTTAAGTGCTTAAAAGTCAGGAAATGTCGAAACTAGTTTGTGAGAGCCATTGTAGTGGGGCCTGTTTCTAAAATAGTACAGTATCTTGTACATCTTTTACAACCTTCAGTAAAAATGAATAATAACTTTTTGTTTGCTATTAATATTTGGTCTTCCAAGATGATTGAAGATAGGAAAGGATAAGCAGCACAGGAAATATGACAGGGGCTTCTATTGCTTTAGCTGCAAGCTGTCTTTTACGTACCTATATGAAAATAAATTGCCGTATTGCATGCATTGCAGTTGTACTGTTGAAGCCAGTGTCCTCGTCAAAAGTGCGCTGCGATGTTTTGGGCGCTGAGGGGTTGTGCTTCCTTCTAGCCCCTGGATGCTGCATCTCTCCTTCACCCTTGGGGGTTTTTCTAGCTGTTGAATACAAAGGCTTAAGGCAACCCCGCCAAGTTACAGGTTCCAGATACAGTAGCAGAGACCAGACTAACAGCTTCAGGGATAAACAATTTATCTCTAAATAACATTGGGGTAACAAATATGCATCAGGAGTATGATTATTTGGGTTGTTAAAACAAGAAATGCAGTTAACTCGCTAGCAGTTATCCCGGTCGAAATGATAGCGGAGTAATTCACCACTATGGAGCTAAACTTAATATCTGAGCACATAAAAACCTGCAAAGCCATGGTTACTGTGGTTCTCAGGCAGGCCAGCAAGAAGCAGGGTATGGCTCCCTCCAGACAGCCACTCGGACCAGCCAGCAGGCTCAGGGAATTCCCAATTCCCCGATTGGGGTGTCCTCGTCTTGAGAGATGGAAACACCATCTGGACTTGTTCATCAACCATCATATCCCACTGCTGCCCCCCTCTGTGCCAGTCTGGGCTGCGTGGGGCCCAGAAGCACTGTATGAGACAGTACTGGCCCCAGCTGCCTGCCCGTTGTGTGTCACCTAGCTGAGGAAAGTCATTGCCAGGGGCTGAGAACTTGGTGTTCCAGACAGTTCCAGAGATGCAGTCTCCAGCCTTTGATGATCAGCCTTTCACCAGCTTGAAAGATCTTCACTGTCTTGACTTGGAAACCTCTTCAGAATTATGTGGACGATCTTCAGAATGGTAAAGCAGAAGCGTTCCTCCTGCTAGGCAGCAATGTTGCCCACCGGGGGAAGGTGGTGGTCTGCATGCTGGGGCAATTGGAGTCACACCTCTGGCGAGCAAGTAGCTCTCTGAAGTTGTGTTTCTGTTTTTCTGTATTGAAGTTAATTGATGCTTGAATTAGCTCATGCTGATCATAGAAACAAAATCAGGATATACAAAGGTGTCCATATAAATTCATAAAAATAATTGGATTCTCTTCCTTATCCTCCACATCCCTTTGTAATTTTTCTGGGATTAGGTTAGGAGTGCAGCAGGCTTGTTTCTTGTTCCCAGACGTATGTGCTGTCGGACAAAGAGACTGTATCACTTAGGCTCTTTTATTGCTCTTAGCTGTTGTCTGAATGCCCTGCAGCTGTAGTGATAGGTAGCGTAATTTACCTTTTTTTTTTTTTTCCAGCATAAGCACCTCTTTAGCAAAATGCAGTTGTCCAGGCAGGTGTTTAAAGGCAAAGTTAGGCAGGGAGCAAACCCTGGGGGCTTAAGTTCTGCCAAAATTTTAGAAGAGAAACAAGAACTTTATACATTCAGTGCTTTTAAAGTGAATTAACATACAGAATTTTGTTACTATGAAATGGCGAGGACCCCAGGCCCTTCTTTGAGCTTTCCGATGTCCCACTTCCAGGATGAGTTTGACTTAATCATAGAAGACATCCCCCTTCTCCCTGTGTCCAGTATGACCAGTAGAAGGCCTGTGTTTCTCTGACATGCTGTAGCAGATCACTGAATGTGTGCCAAGTGTAAAAATGCTTTTGTGATCTCCAAGTTCCACATGTAGCTATCTGACCAGCAGCCTCTCGCCTGACTTCCCAGTGTGGAAGTGGGCAAGGCTGGATAGCAGTGGGTCTGGCATTGGAGAACCAGTTTGGAAAGGCAGGGCCTGCCTTTGTTAGTCAGATGGGTCGGCTGCGTTGACTTGGTGCTGCTGGGGCATGGGTTGCTGCACACCTGCACTAGCCCAATGCTTCCCAACGCTTCCCACTGCTTCAGTGCTTTCCCGGTGAGCCTCAGTGATTCCGTGGGATGGCCGAACTGCATCTGGAAGTTATAACTGAACGAGTAGAAAAACAGCTGGTTTTTATCAGTATGATAAAAAATAAGAAAATTAACAGCTATCGGCAACCTTTTTGTGCAGGTGCCTGTGGATGGGGTCCAGGAACCGCAGGCAGATGCCACCAAAGGCCGTTGCCTGCGCCGGACAGTGAGTGTCCCCTCCGAGGGCCAGTTCCCCGAGTACCCGCCAGAGGGGGCCACCAAACTCGGTAAGTCCAAACCTCGGCAGCAATAAATTAATTTTAATTGATAGCCGCAGGCTGTATCAGCAGGCGCTGCTTCCCAGGCAGCCTCCTTGCAAAGGAGCCTGCTGAGGTGGGCATCGTGGCACCTAGGTGGTGGTGATGGAGGTCCTCTGACGGTGGTGCTGTTTGTAAGTGCCTCCAGCAAAATGATTTCCAAACACCAGGATTTCTCCAGCCATCGGTGAGGTGGTTGTAGGGTACCTGCATGCGGGAAGGTTTGTAGCTGTGTCGGTGAGATTACCTGACAGCCCTCGGATTCACAAGGGAGAGCGGCTGAATGCAGGTCAAGAGGAATGCACCTTTACAGATAGACATCAGCGGTTCCCACTGTTGGTTTGTTTTTTTTTTAGAACTATTAGGTTGGTTATGTTTTGCCTCACTTTTGAGTCTCTCTTGAATTTCCTTTGCTTCATATTTTCCTAACAAGTACTGGGTAACAGGTTTTTCTATAACTTGCCTCATGTGTGTTCAGGGTGCAGTTCCTAAAAGAACCGACCAACTGCCTGCTGCTGTTGGCTGTAATTATACATGTTGAAATCTAGGGGAAGCAAATGAAAGGGCAGGTATTAAAAATGACAGAAAAGTTCTGTTGCAGTAGTTTCCCAAGTCCAGATTTGGCCCAGTTCCCCCTCTTTATTCCACCCCACCTGTGGTTGCATAAAGAGCATTATTCCCGCTCTTTCCAGAAGAAGTAGAAAGTGAATGGAAGCAGCAACCACACACAAGCAAATTCCTCTTTCTATTCCCAATCTATGCAAGAAGGTTTCCTTGGCATAGCCTGATAGAATGTAGGAGCAATTCTTTCTCAGTTCAGCTGTAAAAAAAAAAAAAAAACAACAGTCCTGGGAGAGAGTGGGCTATAAGGAAATAAGTAGCATGTCTCTAGATAGTAAAGCAGCCTTGATAACGTTATTGTCAAAGGTGAAGAGCAGGTAAAGTATTTTTCATTTCACAGGCTCAGCTGTTTTTTTATGCCAAAGAATTTTATTCTGTGAGTATATTGCACACAAGTAATTAAAATCCTGTTCTTCTAGATAACTAATTAACACATTGCAACTGTAGTACTTGCTTATTTGTACTTGCCAATAACACTACTTAACTCTTCCTTACTTGAGGAAGGCAGGCAGCATTCTTGGTTGGGTTTGGGGTTTTTTTTGATTTGTTTGATTCCTGGGTTAGAAGCCTGAAAAGAAATATGGCAGGTTGGGGATTTAGGAGGGAAAACCGCTAAATACTTGCGGATGAGTGTCATGAACAGAACTCCTATTGGATTTGTGTGTGGCGCTTCACATACAGCTCTGAATTATCTAAATTATCATCTTGTTTCGCCATATAAGAAATATTCATTCTTGTTTGGAACTAAAACCAGTAGTAAACATGTTTACATGGAATTATAGGCAAAGTACTTACTCCAGGTGTGTAGCTAGTGAGATGAATAAAGAATCATATTGTAACCAGTCTGTACTAGGCAATGAGTATTATTATTTGCAAGGTAGAAAGACCTGTAAAATCCAGGTTTTAACTGCCTTCTTTTTCTGTGCTGTGTGAAAAAAAATGTGTACAAGAATGTCTAGGTTTCCCTGAGCATCTGAATAGCTGGAAATCCCATTGTTATGTTTCAGAATGTAACCTTGTAACCTTCTTCATTTTTCTTTAATTTCCATACAGAATGGATGACTGTGCTATTTGGGTACATGCCTTGCTATATGTATTTGGTAGAATTTAAGAGGCACGTGGCATCTTTTAGTGTGCTACTTCACGTACACCTGACAAGAATATATTAAAAGTACAAGGAAAACTTGTATCCGTGTGGTCTTCTCCATATGAGAGCTGCAACTTCAGTAAATATAGATGTCACAAAGTGCGTAGCTAAAGGAAGTGGGCATGCAGTGGGAGGGGAAGACAGACAAGAGCTGAAGAAAAATTGAGCAATGCCCGTACTGTGAGGAAGGATGAGGGTGAGCAGGAGGGAAGGTTATATATAATCTCTGATTGCAGCACCCTAGGTAGTTCCCTTGTTTTCACATCCTGGTTTGAAGTGTTTCTTGCATGATTACAGAATTCCTGCTAATGGTAAAAAAGTAGGTTGCAGTGGGAATAGCTTTGTATCAAGATGTTGAACCAGGGGACAAACAGTGAAGGAAGCCATTGAACATCTTTATAAAGGAAGAAACAGATGGTGGCAGCCAGGACATACCACCAGCAGTACTGATAACAACTGGACTAAAATAGCTTTGGAATGGACACCAAAAGCTGAAAAGCGCAGCAGAGGCAGCTAAAATATCTAGCTGAGAAATTGCTATGCAGAGCTGATAAGAATATCTAGCTTGTCCTAGGGAAGCATGTGCATAACATGGCAACAGCAGGCCTTGCATCTTATGATGATATCTGAAATTACTACTTGCAGAAGAACTTCTTAGGGCTGGCTGTAGTGCAGAGGTTAAGGCATAGCAACGGCGTTTGCTTTTTTCCTTAAAGGGAGGTATGGCAACCTTACTGTGATTTATTGATTTTTTTTTTTTTTTTTTTTTTTAAAGGGGAAAAATCAGGTGGTGGAACTCTTTTGCATCTGTAGTGCTATAATTATACCTTGTATAAAACGTCTAGAGTGTTGTACAAGGTCAATCTTTTTTGTTAATGGAGCAACTGGAATGGTGTGTATTCTTCAGGGGCTTTGTATAATCATCAGTAGCACCCATTTTGCGTTCTTTTTTGTGGCATTTTTAATAGCATTGTGCACACATCCTTGCAGCGCCATTCCTAGGAAGTGTGTGGGAGTGAAACTACCCACGCTACAGCTGAGAAGTTGAAGCAAGAAATGTGTAACTCGCCAAAGGTCAACATTAAGTCAAGTGTGCTTTACCCAAGGGCTGTTGTAGTCATTCTTGCTGTCTCTCATTTTTACCCTTGCTGCAGGGTTGGCTCAGCTGTTTGTGAGGCAGCTGCTGAACCACTATGGTTTACAGTCCCATGTACTAAGATAGACACCAATTTCCATATACTTCAGTAGAGTAAACTGTAATTTGCAATGGTTCGGCAGCTGCTGCAAGAGCAGCTAAGCCATCCCTTCCATGCAGACAAAAACCACTGTGGTCACCCTTGAATGAGAGCCGGAGGGGTGGACACAGAGATACAACACAAGATAGAAAGTGACTTGTTTGAACAGTGAAAACTAATAAGATCATTTAAAAACTGTAACTCCAGAGGATACTCACCATTTACTGCTAGCTTAGGAACTTGCCCTCTGCTTGCAGACAGTGGAGAGGTTGTTTCTGATGTTGAAATTCTTAATTCCTGTCTGGAAGGCACACTGTACCTAGAGTTGTGTCAGCAAGCCGTACGTTGAAGGTATGCCATGAAATTTCCTTGGTATGTAATCTGTACCATTGTATTAATACCTCTCCGTGAGTGAATAGGCACGCTCTAAATATATCATTTACTTGCTGGGATTTCATCTTGGCAGTGCTTATTCAGAGGTGCTTCCATTCAGGGAAGCTAGAAATGCAGCTGTAATTTCTCCCTAACTCCAGGTTGACATCCTCCTTCCTTCTTTTGGGCATTACTTT
>JAVJGJ010000030.1:6204062-6239609 GCA_035590215.1 Microhierax caerulescens
TGGGCATTACTTTCAATGGGGTAATTCTGTTACCAAGTGTGATCCAGGCCCTGAAGACCAGCACCTAAAATGTTGTAGGGAGGGGTTAAGATAAAGAAAACTGAAGGTGGTCCATCCCTCTATTGCTGCTGTTTCTGCTTCAGATCCTGCTTTTTTTCTGGTGGGTTGTTTTTTTTTGTGTCAGGAAGATTACTTCCTTTGTAAAGGATCACATTTTTAAGAGCATATTAGAATTAACCATTCATGCAGTAAAATCACGATTCAGATTTCCACCATTCATACTAGTTGACAAGACTAGTAACAGTTACTGCTTCCTTTCCCAAAATAATCGTCTTCTCTCTTACTCTGCTTCCTTCTCACCACCTGCTCACACTAAATAAGACTTGTTAAGGAGAATGTGTAGTGAAAATGTTGATTCTGGTATCTGAGTGCATCTGTGTGGCGTCAGTAAGGGATCTTTCGCCTGCATATGTGAAATTATCAGGAGGGTTTGAAAGTGGGGAAATGGTTTGGGGTTTGATTTTTGGTGGTTTTTTTTTTTTGTTTGGTTGGGTTTTTTTAATTTATTTTTAAACTATTAGGAAAGAGCATCATCAGGGAGAGGCTTTTTTTGAGATTCTCTGATGCTTAGAAAGGCTAGTGTTGATGCAAATGGATTTTTCTTTTTACATCTGGAGATGAAGTCACCTGAGAAGAAAATAAAGACTGTTTCACTTGTTGAAACTAGTTAACCCTGTTTTTTCTCAGTTGCATCTATGACTGTTGCTTACGAAGGCTCTTGAGAAAAGATTGCTGAAAGCAGGTCAGAGGTGAGGATGCTCTTTGCAAACTTTTTTGTCCTCACCTTGAGTCACTAACATTGAGAAATTTTGGGTTGTATCCAGTTACTTGGTCTGATCAATGGGAAAGCATTATTTGTACCCTCTACCCACACTCAATACTAGTGTGCTTGCTTACTGTTGCCCTTGCTGATCTAATTGTCCTAAACAATATTAATGCGGCAGGTAGATGAGGAGCTCTGCTGGAATGGTTCTGCAATAGGAACGAGCAGCCAAAGGTGAGAGAAGGCAGGGACTCCTTAAACTACCTTTGTTGCTGACAAAAGTGTCGGGAAGCACATAATTAAAGCAGCCGCTTGTTTTTGTTGTCTTTTTTTTTTTTTTTTTTTTTTTTTTTTTTTTTCTTCTTCGCCTCCCCTTCCCCCTGAAAATATACTCCCCTTTCTTGGCTGGAGAGAGAACAGCCACCAAGATTGAGGACAGTCTCACTAATCAAGTCTTAAACCTGTCAGGAGCTTCTATGCTGTCAGCTCTGTGTATACAGTGTCTACTGCATGTCAGTGTCTATTCACCCTTGCACAGGTCTCTAGCTCATCTTCCAAACTTTTGTGCTGGAGTCATCTTCACTTTTCACATCAGAGAACCAACTGGCCTTTGGTGCCTTAGCTCTTTCTGCAGGGCGTTAATAGCTGTTACTCAGCTGCTGACTCACATTGCAGCTCTGCAGCTCTTCTCGCCATCCTTTGGTACAGTTTGATCCATGCAACCTGCTGTTATCATCTGTTCTCCTCCTTGGAACGGATCTCCCATGCCCTGGTGAGCTGCCATTGTCAGGATGTCTCTGTGGAGGTCGCCTTTGCAACCAGCAACCAGCAATGTGGCGATGGCAGAGCAGTCATGCTGCTGCCTCTTACCAAGAATACTGGGTCCAGTGTTGGGCCCACCACTTGAAGAAGATTGTTAAGAATCTGGAGGCAGTCCAGCAGAGATCTGCCAAGGTCATTCTGTTCAGGAGTATGGGACCCATGAAAAGAGGCTGACAGAGCTGGACTTGTTTAGGCTGGCAAAAAAAGAGGTTAAGGGAGTGATGTGATAGTCTACGGCTACTTGAAAGAGGTAGTGATAATGCAGCCAAACCCTTCCCAATAGTGGTAGATGATAAAACAAGGGGGAACGGCCACAAGTTTGGGAGATTCAGATTGAGAGATTAAGGGAAAATTTGGCACAGGGAGGGTAATTTAGCACTAAAGCAAGGCTGTAGAAACCATCCTTCAAGGCTTTCATGGCTCAGCTGGATGAAGCCACAGTTGACCTCTTCAGGTGCTGGCAAGGCCCTACTCTGGGTGGAAAACAGGATGAGATAACCGCCAGGAGTTCCTTACAGCCAGTGTTTCACTGGTTCTCTGTTTTGCTTTCTATCCCTTTTTGACTTTCTCTTCCTAACATGTGTGTTACCTGCCCATCATCATAAAGCAACTGTAGCTTGACTTGTGCAGAGGTTTCTCTGATTGTTTACAGCCTGTTATTTGAACGAAGTAAAACTGATGCTGTATCTGTGTGTGTCCCCTTCTCCGTTAGTTAGTGTTTCCCAGCCAAGAAATACTGAATTTTAGAGAAAGATCTCAGAGGTACTGAGTTGCTACAACTTTCATAAAAACACATGGTCTAGTGACTGTACGGGAAGGAGACTGGACAACTTGTGGTGAAAACAGTATTGCAACATGTCCTCTGGTTGGGAGATCAGCACTAAAATGCAAATAGATAGGAAACTGGCCACCCTTGCTTTCCTGATCACACAACTGTTAAGAGTGGGCACTTAATTGGAAATTCTAGCTCAGTGGTAAATCACCCAAGTCAGATGTTTTTCAAACCTGCATTTCTTCAAGTTAAGCACCTAAGTGAGAGGACCGAGTTTCAGTCTATCATGAAAACTGAGTTTTCAGCTATCACTACCTTTTTCAGAAAGGCTGAGGGCTGCTGAAATTAATTTTAGATTTCTAAACATCTTCAGGAGTATACTTTAGAGCCAATAAATAAAATATACCTTCCGTACTGTGGTGAACTACATGTACAATTTTGAAATTTGGTGAAGATGGAATGTTGATCTTCAAACATGACTTTTTAACTTCCTGATCCTCTGGCTTAATTGCACAGTTCATAGATTTTCATCTTAGTGATCACCCCCTTTGCATTCCCTCAAGCTCATTTTTTTCAGTAAATATTCCACTGAATAGAGGAGATGCTCTGATCACACAAACAAGGGAAGAAGTGATAAAAATGAAGCATCAGTCTGTTTTGGTGCCAGGTCCATACTGCATTGCTATCAGGTGACCAGTTAGCTGTGCAGGAATCCTGCCTCTGTACTGTTTTAAAAGGTTGTGTCCAGAGGCTTGGAAATGGAGTGAGCAACAGAAGATTAGTGAAGTGACGTCTGGTTTCATTGCTGTCTGGCATGTACCTCCTAAGAGTTCCTGCAAGCCGCTGCCGAGCCCTCCTACGTGGGGATTGCACCAAGAAGATACACAGCCCTTGCTCTTCCTTCAGGTAAAAACTTGGCAGGAGAGAACAAACATTAGCTAAAAAGATTTCTAAGTTACTTCAATCACTGCTGCTTCTGAGACAAGGTGGTTTGCAGCTAAAACAATGGAAGCTGAGCCTTGCTTTCTGTGTATTCCTTTTGGAATGAGTACTTTGTGATGAAAGAACAAATAGATTTACTGTGTGCTCGCCACATAATTATAACCCCTGTGCTACTAATGTTTAGGATGAATACCTGAAAAGGGCGACTACTTTCTTGGAGGGGAGGAGGATGGGGGTGGGGATGGATAGTCTGTTCTGGAAGAAGGGAGGTTGGTTGTGACCTGGTCGATGAAAGAATCTGCAATGCACCAATCTTTACATATTTGGTAAAGATCTATTGAGGGAAGTGCAGGAATTTGGAATAATGAATGGTCTTCCTGTAACTCCTAACAAAACTGTGCTGAAAACAGGGCTGTCCTTTCACCTTCCACCAATGAACTTTCCCTGCAAGGAATATTTGTTAGAAAGTGAGGATGACAGATGCAGTTTACAGCTCCCTGTATCTCAGCTGTAGGGATTTATGATGTGTCTCGATGAAATAATTTTCCCAGTAGCACTGCTTGCTTTTTCACTGTGTCGCTACGTGCAAAATAGCCATCTCCTGTCAACTGTTATGCATGGCAGGGATGCAAAATAGAGCTTTGGGTTTAGCCCTCAAATTGAGGGGTGTGTTGTATAGCAGTATCTCTAGCAGGAAGATGGATTCAGGTGTGCTGACTTGTTTGCAAGTCTTTGGGTTTGCCCGATTCGGGCTTGCACGAGCATGTTTGTATATATGTACACAATATACATGTGGGAGAGCCTCACATCCCCCTCTCTGCACACCCGGGAGTCTGAAGGACCAGACACATTACTGTCCGTTGCCTTTAGCGTTTAATTTAGCAACCCCTGATGAGCTGTTTAAGGATTTTTTATTTTTTTTTTTTTACCTGTAAGTGCTTTGTACCATGCTCTAATGAGATCAGTACGGCAAGCACTGTTCTGCACTTGTGCGGTTTGACCCTGCTCGGCGGTGGCCGAAGCACTGGCTGTGTTTCTGTAGGCTGAGGTGGGCGCTGCGTGCATTGAGCCCTGCGGCTCTGTCCTTCGCTGCACTTCAGCCCTGACCTGACACTTGCCAGAACCCACGTGTGGGAGCCTTTTGTGCGCTGAGGTCTGAAGCCTTTCGCTCACATCACAGCGCAAATGAGGGTTTGCTGAAGGCTTTATCCTTTGCCTGCTCCTCTGTGCTAGTGCATTGGGTCACCATCTCCTAGTGCTGCGAGTGTTGGGTATGATTAGTAGGGATTGTAGCTGTGCCAAGATCAATTGAAATTCCAAAACTTTAACTGTCTTTAGCTGACATTATTTGCCCATCATGTTCTATCCCAAAATGCAAATCAATGCAAACTGTGAATTGCATTTTTAAAAATCTCTTGTGAAATACAGCTGCTTTTGGGCATTGTTAAAGAACAAACATCTACACAGGGAGAAATTTACTGTGTGAAAAGTGTCCTGCTATCTTTTGCATCCAGAAAAGAGGTTAGGAAACTTTGGGAAAAGCCCTGCAGTAATCTGAAATTTGGACAATGTACAGTGCAATTTGCCTGCCTTGGAAGGATGAAGAATTTAGACAACTCTGCTTGAAATTAAAATTGACTCCAGGGAGGCTAGATGTAACAAAACAGGATGCCTGGATTTCAGTGACATTCCCCCTGGGCAATTGGAGTTATTTGTCTACAGAAAATTGCCAAGCTGCTATCTTTTTCTTCTTCCATATCACAAGCGAAGCCAAAGAATTTTGTTTTGTTCTGAACGCTGCTGAAACTTTATTCCCTTGCACACAGATCATCTGTACTGAAAGCCAAGTTTCATCATGAAGCAAATTTTATCTGTTTAGATCTTAGACCGTTTTAGAGCGGGGATTAACAGGGGTATGAACACATAATCGTAACTTTCTAGTATTGACTCGTAATCTGTTAGGGTTTTCTTTTTTTTCCCCTTGGAAATGTATTATTATTACATCCCTGCCCACTACTTGCAGCACACCCAAAAAAATCACTTTAGAGATTTTAAAACGTTGTTATGTGAGCATAGAGAACACTTTATAAGTAGAGTATGCTGTGCAGTGTCGTAATTGCTAAGAACTGGAAGCTTTTGGACCGTCTAGGGCAGATTTGTTGACAGTGTTCTAACCAAACTTTGGTTTATTATGAAGGAAGCTATCCTTTTCCTTACTTTCTCAAAACAGTAATAAAAAGTTATTTATTAAATTCTTTAGAAAAATCTACCTCAAATCATGCATGAACTTTACTGCGGGTTGTTAAATTGTGTAGCTTCTCTTTTATAATTGTTTGATCTTGTGGTAAAAAGTAATTACACTTCACCCAACCATGTATACTTGCCTTGCTTCCTTCAGTAACAAGCGACTTAACACTTAATGGAGAATTAACCTTCCTTCCTACAGCCTGTTTTTCCTTATCTTAAGGGTTTTCTGGAGTTACTTTGAACTGTTGAATTAAATTTTAAAATGTTGATGTAATTAAATCTGGTTCAGACTTTGGTATTGGTTATGGAATTAGTTGCTGATCAGTTTATTGTTTTAGCATAATCTGATGCTTGACAATGTAAATATTTGTGAAATTGGATTAAGTGCATCTAGTTTGAAGTTTCTATGAAATTAAATATACAAAGTTATCTCTGCTGCACAGGGATGTACACGTTCTTGTGTCCCTGCTTTACCACCCTTCTTGGTGCCAGTTCTGTCATGTGCTTGCCAGGTGAATCAGTTTGACTTAGCGCAGCAAAATCATCTTCACGTCCCAGTGAGTGTTGAAGGGTTAGTTTTGAATCTGACCTGGTAGGTGTTCCAAATAACCTTGCAGCCATGAGGTGGCTCCAACACAAAGGAGGTGGTGGGAGCGTGTTGCTGAAGGACAGTAGGAGAGCCAAATTGTTTCCACTTCTGGGCTCACCCCTAGTAGCAGCCCGGCGTTAGAGTGGCTTGGGTGTAATCTGAAGCTGCTCTGTTAGCTTGGATCTAGGCATGGCACTTACGGTAAGAGTGGAGCCAGGGTAGCAGAGGTTTGAACAAGGGCTGTGTGAGATTTTCAGAAGAGCTTGTGTTACGGCCCACTTCTGCCACGGCTGAAGTTTGTGCTCTCACATTCTTAAAGCTCCCGTTACTTGAACTACTTCTGGTATGTCTTTGTGCATTGCAGTTAGGGCTCGTGCCTCGCTTTTGAATACTATTTCATTAGGGTTGCACATTTTTCTGTCCTAGGCACAGCCTAAAGTTCCCCATCTCATGCTGGCAATGCATACGTTGTGTTACGAGTTCATCCATTTCTGTAGCATTCATGTGTTGCTGTAACCTTTTTACAGTCCAAACTTCAAGAAAAATACATGCACAATATTTGATGGACAAGCCTAAAAAAACAGTGGGAAAAACTTAGAGACCTTCTGGAGGACCATTCAAGTCATGCTTCCAGGAATTGTAAAGAAATAGATTTGTATGCGTAGTAAAATCATGACATGTTTTTATTTTAAGGAAGCTTGGGACTGTCACTTCTGCTTTTTTTTATTTCCCCCTGCCCCTTAATTTTCTTTTGTTTCTAGGAAGTTTGAACAGGTCTTTTCTCCTCTCATACCCCCTTTTCTCCATGTCATGATATGTTGGATATTCTTATAACAAGCAAATATGGACAAGCAGGGCCGGCCCGTATTGAACTATAATAATCAGTGAGCTGCCCTGTATCTTATCTCTAGAGTGCTGAAACCCTGTCAATCTGTGTATTTTTGTTTTGGCATTATGGATTGTTGTTGTGGCCTTTGGCAGGTTTCCATCAGCTGCCCGTGCTGAAATGTCTCTGAAGGTATGCAGTGAAAGGGGCTTGTGCATCTGTGTTAAAAGTGGTGCAGAACTTTCTGTTGTTGCTGCCTTAAGATCCAAAATTTGGGGGGGATTTTCTTTCTTAATTCTGGTTGAGGATGGTAGAACTTGCTGTAGTGGGGCAAGAAATCCATTGTCAATTATATACTGTTTTTTTCCATGCAAGATCTCAGGAGATTTGTTTTCCATCAGGCAGTAATATTCTTACATCTTCAAAATAGTCTGTGAACATGAGCTAATTAATCTCCATGATACCTCTGGGAAGTAGAGAAGTAGAGTTTAAAAAATAAATAAAAGAAGCAGTTTTCAGTATTTCCTGTACCATCTTTTGATATTTACACGTTACTGGGCGGTGACACACCTGTGGGTGAACTACTTCTTATTGATGCATAAATAAAAATGCTCATAATATATGAGATGTCTTAGGTATTAAATTAGACTTATCCAAGCATGCACTGGATATTTTGCTAACCTGCTCCCCCTTTTGTAAGTGATCACTCTTTCGTAGCGCAAGGGGAGGAAAGAATTATAACCGTGATTTTTATCTGCAAAACAGACAAAAATGTTTTGGCAGCACAGCGGAGAGATAATTTACTTAAAAGAAAAATAATAAAGCCACAGAGGAAAAGTGGGCTATTGAACTCCGCTGGAGTTCATCAGAAACTCTTCTAAAAGGCACCTCTGTGTCGCAAGCAAATCCCCAATTCCCAAAAGCTGCCTTGGAGATGGAGAGGACCGTACGTTCTAGCAGTGATTAGTGTCCATTAAGATTCAGCTCGGTGTCCAGTAAAGTGCTTTTGGCTACAAGCTAATAATTCTTGATGCATATTTGAGACTGCTTTATCTTGTGCATTACCCAGTGAAGAATTGAATTTTCTTCCTTTTTTTTTTTTTCCTCCTGAAAAAATCTCAGATGGAACTGCAAATATTTTCCTGACCTAGCAACGTTTTTTTTCCAGCAAGTGGGATGTAATTTAGGTGAGAATCTGACCATTGAAAACGCCGGTCATCTCACTTATTCCTCACCAATAGTCTTTTCCCACTGCTCTGGGAAAAGCCCACTGTATGGGCTAAAACAGCATCAGGAAGGTCTAGAGCAGCGGTCACCAACCTTGCTGACCCAAAGATGCCAGTGTTGTGCAGATAACTAGGGCTTGCTCTTGCGGTCAACTTCATCACCCTTTCTTTGGCTGCAGGTGGTGGTGGGGATTGCTGGTCTAAAGGCTGGGAAACTCTCATGGAGCCTCTAGCAGACGGTCACTTTTGATCGGTGTTGGATTAGTGCTCTGGTCTTGCTTTGACACTGAGGGTGAGGTGTTAACCATTCCACCCAGGAGCAAACAGGAAGGATTTAAGGAATGTTTTTTGTTGGATTTCTGAGAACCTGAATTTTGGAAGAGATGTTTTATTCCTGCTCCTGGCAAAGCGTCTGGTGGTGGGTTGGCCTGAGCCGGCTGCTGGCTGTCTGTTCTCACCCCCCTCCTCAACAGGACAGGGAGAAAATAAGATCGATAAGCTCATGGGTCAAGAGAAAAACAGGGAAGCCACTTACCAGTCATGGTCACAGGCTAACCAGGCTTGACTTGGGGAAAATTAATTTATTGCCAATTACAATAAGTTTGGAGGAGCAAAACCTGAACCACCACCTTCCCTTGCCCCTTTTTACACCTTCACACCCAAGCTGGGGCAGCCCTAGTCTCTCCTCCCAGAGAGCCTCCAGTTGCTGCCAGCACCCTGCACAGGTACCTTGGAGGCAGCTGGGGCTCAGTGTGGCGATTCTGGGTACATGGGCATGTAGAGAAAGGACTGCTGTTTTCTGTGCTGCCCGCAGTCCCGATATTTGTGGGAAAAAGAGGATCCACACCAAAATACCATCCTCATGTCGCATCACTTCTCCCTCATGCTCTTGATGGTAATGTGATCAATACAGGTGTACAAGCTGAATTCAGTACTTTTTCCTGATAAAGACACTATACTCAGCATGTATTACGATAATATAAATTTATTCAGATTATCAGTCCTCTAAGATGTTAGAAAGCCTAATGATGTGTTTTAGTTTTTAAATTAATTTCTGAGTCTTTTGCATCAAAGTAATGGAAACTTTGCTGAATACAGTAGATAATCTGGAATGTGCTGGATATATGAAGGGAATGCTTATTAAAACATTTTTCTAGTAGCTTCTCTCCCTGCCTAATTTGGCATTTCTGAAATCTTCTGCAAGCTGAGTGTTCCCATACATATTTCTAATTTTAAGCAGTTCAGCTAGATCGTAGAAAGACAGACCTTAAGTCAACATCTTGCGTTTAATTGTAAATAATTTATACTAAAAGAAATGGATTTACATTTAAATTTTAGATTATTTTTTTTAAAAAAAAAAAAAAGTCCAAGCCTCAGTTGTTTTCTTTTTATTTGTTCTGCACTAGTGCTTCTGCTCTGCTAATAGGTTTCTTCAGCAGCCGCCTCCGGAGTCAGAAGCTGTGACCATGCCTGGTTTGAACAGAGGCGGCGGAGCTGGCCGGGAGCTAGTTAATTCATTGCACTGACATTTTCCTTGAGATACTGGGAGGCAACCTCCTGTTCTTCCAATTTAACGGGCCTTTTTTTATGAGAAGTAGAATCTTAACATTTGTCAGAAGATTGGTTATTTGAACAAAAGCCACATGGTAATATCAGGGGTTGCATTTTATAATCTTTGTTCAGTGTCATAGTGTTTTGGAAATAATTTTTATTCCTTGACTTCGCAAATTGCATTTCAAATTCCTGAGACTGGGTAGATTTCTAGAATACTTGTATGGTTTGTGTTCCCCACACCATACCCCCCACACCCTGATTTATTTATTTTTTTCTTCCAAATTCATAGTCTATTCCTATAGTCTTCAGCAGGTGTATTTGCTTGAGTCGGACAGCTCCTTTGGCATTTCGGAAATCTTTTTTTGAGGTCGATACAGCAAGCTTTAGCGTTTACAAAAATAGATACCAGGACTAAATCTTCCCACTTCACTAAAAATGGCTTCTTTGGAAGAAATCGGTACATTATGGCCTTATTTCAGAGCTGGGTCCAAAATTTTAACCCTTCTGTTTGAACCTGATTAAAAAATGGAGGATTATAAATGATGTGAAATGAAAAAGCAAAACATGGAAGCAAAACCCAGAAATGTAATGAGACAAACAAAGAAAAAAAAAAAAAAAAGGGAAGAAAAAAAAAAAAGAAAAGCCAGGGTTTGCCTGTAAAAGAATCAGAACTCTTTGAAGAGATGTACAGACTAATTTGAATGTCCCAGTCCTTAATTTTTCCATCTTTTCTATCATGCTCTGTGGTCTACATAAACTGTCTGATGTTGCTCCACCCTCCAGAAAGATGCTTTTCTGTGGTGCTGCGAATGTAGATGGTACAGTGCTTTGGAATGAGGTGTTCTATATAATTACCATAGTATTTGGTTTTTTGCAGAGCAAGGGTGGTAAGAAAGAGGAGATTGCAATCTCTTAGAAGCTGTAACTGCTTTTTTGCAGAATCTGGCTCAACTGAGATCATGAGACTGTTTTGCCCTACTGTTTCCGGTAATTAGACATTTCTAAGCAGCAGGTCAAACCAATTTGTCTGTCAGAGGGACTGTTTATTTTTTTACGCTGCTGTTAGTGACAGGGTTGGGGTTTTTTGCAAGGGGTGGTGGTGGTATTTTTGAGCTGCTGTTCTGTTCTAGCGCTAACCTTGGTGCAAGATCCCAGGGTATAGTTCAGTGATTGGCTTTAGAGGGCAAGGGAGCAAGTATAATTTTCTATTATTTATTTTGCAGTCGGTATTGTTTGAGCACACATTCAACAAGTTTCTTTCCCGAGGATTACGCTGTGCTTTTCACGCAGATTTCTCACGTGAGCCTTGGCAGGGGCTAGGGTGACCGAAGCTGCTGTTTCTTCCAGGGGAAACACTGTGAGGGAGTGGGAGAGAATGTGCAGAAGCTCATCTGAAGTAATCCAGCAAGATAAAAAGGAGACAGGTAGCATTAGTGGAACAAAAGGACTAAATCAGAGGAGAATACTGTATTGCAAACGAGTGGCAGAATTAAGAGTAAAATAGGTGTGTTCAGCCCCACAGGCGCATGCACGCTCAAGAACTGCAGGAGGTAGGAGGGAGCGTGCAGCCTCTCGGCTCTTGGTGAGCGATTTTAGCCTGTTCAGCAACAGGCTGAACAACTTTGCATTCCTCTTGTGTGCGTGCCTGTCTGCTCTGGTCCCCGACTGGCAGGTGGGATCTGCTGGGAATCAAAACCATGGGCTTTTAAACTGATCCAACTTGACACGCTATTCTCAGCAGGAGCATTACAATGTATAAGGGACGTTACGACGGCAGCAGTAACCAAACTGTGTATGTTTTTGCTTTGGAGCCTTACAGAGCAGCTTTTGTCTTTTTATTTTAGACCAGAGCTATACCTGGAAGTTCAGCTCTCAGCACTGCTAAAATAAAAAAGAACAGAGCTCAGGAAAAGACTTGTGGTATCAGACTTCACCATTTCGGTTTCAAAGCCATAGATCTTAAATTGAATTTAAAGCGGGGGGAGGAAGGCAGTGCAGGAAACAAAGGGGGTGGGGGGGGAGTTCATTGTTGAAGTGACTCTCCAGGGCTTGTTTTGGTACCACATATTTCCTAAGCTGTAGAAACATTTGTAGTGGGAAAAGGTCTTCAAATAAAGTGCAGTTTTATCAGGCACGTTCAGACGTAGTTCCTTGTTCAGCTGGCAAAACCGTGTTTTCATCTTGACTTGGCTGCTTGCAGTCCGCACAGTGTATGCAGTTTTATCAGCCTCCGAAGTTTCCCTGTAATTGATTTTAGACTTGAAGTCAGCTGCTTGAAATCACTGGGGTTTCTCGGCATCGGGCATATTTTTGCTTAACAGGAGTCTCCTCCTGCCCACACCCCCTTCCACCCCACCCCGAGTGCTTGCGCTGCCTCTCCGCTCCCCCACCCTCCCTTGGGACAGGAAAAATGAAGTGGCTGCCCATCCCGGGTAGATCATGTCGCTGTTCGTGGCGAGGACGTGCATCCCAGGCGCTGGGAGGGAAGGCAAGCGACCCAAGGGCAGCTATTGTTCAACTTGAGCCAAGGAGCTGAATAGAGTCTTGCGTTTGACGGGCTTCGGCTCCGGCTTTTCTGCATTCCAAACGGGCTGAGGCAGAGAAAACGGAGTGCGGGAGAGAAGCTTGCAAGAGGCTTTCTGGTTGGCATGGTGGCAGGACCATGGTAGAGGTATTAGGATTACCGCAGAATGCAGTTCACAGGTGAGAGAGATCCCCCCTGACACGGTCCATGCAAATAGGGAACGGTATTGCTGCAGGATTTCCAGTGAGGCAGGAGTGGGTAGGAGGCATGTAGGTATTTTGCTGGAAATTTAAAGACAAGACTTAAAGCAACTTCAATATTTTAAGAGCTTTTTTTCCGTGTTGCATGTGTTTATCAACTCTTTGTTGTTTCATTTTATACACAGGCTTTTAAAGAGATACTTACATGAATTTGATCTGATCAGTGGAAAAGTGGATTATTGGTGCTTTTCTGCTCACTAGTACAGAAATTAGATACTAGTATTTAAACCTCGTGTAGACGCAAAGATGAGAAACATATTTTTGTAATGGCTTTCAAAGTTAAAGATTTAGTTTATCGCTACTTAAATCATTAGGTTTATTTCTCTTCCTCTCCCTGAAAGCCTTTACTTATCTAACATAAGTCAGTACATTTTTGTATGACATTGGATTTCTGGATAAGGCCAGACATCATTCTTCAAGGGCACACTGTGGGAATATTTTTCAGTGTTTACTTGTGGCTAGCATTGCGTGATGTTTTCAGCATATGAAATTGCCAGCCTTGCTTCCTGTCCTCCAGCAAGTGATGATAAATCATAGCGGCTCAGGGAATCCTACAGGTTGCTCACAAAACCAAGAGGATTTCTTTTCTTTTCAATCTAAAGGGTGCTGCCTTAGTAATGCTGCTTGCTTTTCTAGCAACCTTTGTCTTAAAATGTGTTGTTAAGAGATAGAAAGCTGGAAAGCGTTTAAATTTCATGCCTTTTGATAGAAACACTTTTAAGTAGCTACAAAATCGATGTGTTGTCTAAGAAAACCAGGAATGGAATCTCCCAACTGAAATTTTTTTTCTACCTTGGAAACATTCTTTAATAGGTACCAATTATGAAGTCCTCCTTTGTCATTTTCCTTCTCATCTGTAGACCAGGGAGAATACTAATTTGCTAACTTGGAGAGAGTGTTTTTGTTAGCCTGAACCAATGAGGCTGTTCTGCAGCTGCTTTTGAATTACATGATCAGAAAATGAAAACCTTCTGCCTTAGCTTTTTTTGGACAAACGTGTTTCTTTCAAAAACAAGAAAACTTTTGGCAAACTGATCAGAAAAGCTCAAGGCCACACAGTCCCGGTCCCTTCCAAGTTTCATTGAGGTGATTTTGGGGTGGTTACCAGGAGGTACCCTTTAGAATTTCCTCTCTCTTTTGGGGGCTCTTTCATACAATTAACATGTTAATAGGGTAGTGAATTAAAAGTACAATGCTGGGGAGTTCTCAATGGCAAACGTGAGTAGCAACTTACATTCCTGCAAATTCTTCATGTTGTGCCTAGCTTTATCCGATACTCTGTGGGTGCTCTCATTTCTTCCCTCTCTAAAATCTGTGGGGAGGGGAAAACAGTGTAATTGCAATGGATACTTGAGGCGACTTCTGTCAGAAAGATCTGTCACAGGTCCTTAAGGTGCATGGGAACAAATCAGCTTCACTTACATATAAGCAGGAGGAAGGGGCATACTGATATACTGAGGCTTGACCTGCTCCTTGCCATTTTCTGGGAGTAAGTATTGCACCAGCTATGAAATACTGGAAGTCGGAGAATTCTGTGATGCAGCCAGGCTATGGACGGCATTTGTAAATGGCTTGTGGGCATCAAGAGACAGATTAATTTTCCAGTCTGTAGAGGTACGTACCTTTTCAAAGCTTTAGTTCACCACAAAGGGAATACTTCCTTTTATCTAGATTTCTTGGCTAATTGGCATCAGACAGCACAAATGTTTTTTAGGAGAGCTAATAATGGTGGGATTTGAAACTGGGCCAATGGCAGAAGGGAGACCTAATGATCCCTTTCCATTTAATATTCTGCATATATGGGTGACTGCTTCTAGTAAGGGAGAGGGAAATCTGCCTAAGGAGTCAGCAAGCAAATGATGCAACTGCAGTCAGTGCTTACAGTTTCAACAGTATCGTCCCCACTGTTAAATGGTCATCAGACTTTGACTGTATATGTTACGGATTTAATGGGAAATGGTGCCAAAATTGCGGTAAATAACTGCAAAACTTGGGTTGCAGAGTTGTGCAGTAGCTGGTTATCTGAGCAGGTGGTGGCAGCCACAAATAGCTTTGGTGAGTCTTTGCAGGGTTTCCTTCCATAGCTGAATCCTTAGGCAGGCAGTGGATCTGCTGGGATGACACACAACGTTGTGTTTTCCCTCTCCTGCACCTGCAGCATGCTCAGCAGGGACTTCGGGAGGGCAGTGCCATGCCGGGGACGCCTGCCAGCAAAGTGAAGCAGCTCCGCTGCCGCCTTTGCTTACAGTAGGCCTCAGGCAACCTTCAAAAGTGCCATCAACCAGCAGCAATCAAAAGTGCAAGTCTGGCTTAGAAAAGAGGAGGTGGAAATACTAACTTTTTTGGTTTGTTTTCCTCCTTGGTTTCATCCTTTCCAGAGTAGGCTTCAGTCAGATTTTCAAGTTCAGTCGCGCTCAAACTGTGAAGGCCAGGTCCTTTGTTTAGAATAGAGGCTGTAATGGTCTCACATCTGTTTGAATCCAGCATAATGGCTACAGAAAAAAATGCCCAAGGTACAAAATACAGCATAATTCTAATGCCAGCTTTCACAGCATGTGAAAGCCCTGTCCTGGTATGTTCTAAGGTCACTCTGAAATGTCAGCTATGTTCTCCAGGGCAACTCTCACCAGAGTGTCCAAGAAGAATCTTTAAGATATTGCATCAGTCAGAAATTAAGCCCATGTCCACAAGATGGAGGACTTGGTATGTCCTCGTAAACATTCCCCAGACTATACAGTCTCTTAAATTGTTTTGTTTCCTTGTTCCACCATTCAGTTTGGTCCCTAATTTGGGAACAGTTTAAAAAAACCCAAAAGGCCTTGGGCTTTGGCAGTTGCCTTATTTTGATGCTTACATAGAGATTAACATAGTATTTCTATAAACACAGGTGGAAGTGAGTAGTAAGAGGGAGGGAGACCACATGATCCATAGGCAGGGGTAGGAAATCATATTGCTGGCTGTAATCACTCGTTCTCCAGAATGCTTCTGCTTTGCTGCTGCATACCTGGTAAGTGCAAGCTGCATGCTTGTGGGCTACTAGACTAGTTTTCTGTCTCATTATCTGGTGTGAGAAGTGCAGGATATTGTGAATTAGTCTTTTTTCTTTCCCCCACTTTTTTTTTTTTTTCTTTTTGTGTTTGTGCCAATCAAGAAGAGGTAACTCCTACCTGATGATGTCGGCAGAGCTGTGGTTTCTTGACATCTAAAGGGAGCAAGCAGTGACCTCAGGGTGGAGTAACGCTCCCTGTTGGCACAGCACCCTCAACCCCGCTCTGCAAGAATCGCTGGTATTTAGTTTGTGCTGAAAACAAGCAAGTTGAACTTGTTGTGGGAGTGCTACATAAAGCTGTTACCTTGTACTAAACCTCGTAGGAAGAGGGTAACTAATGCTTAAGTTGATGGGGTGGTGTGGCAATTCCTACATGATCTGACCAGAAGCTTAAGAAGTCGTATGGTCAGTAGAATATCATATACTGATCATGTTGAATCACTTCACAAAACCCTTTGAAGCCATCCCTGTGGGTCTTACGTGTTCTGATGGCACCAGAATGTTGCTGACTGGATGATAAGACATTTAGTTCTCTCTCTCATCTGAAACTGTTTTTCTCAAAATTATAGTTCTCTATTATCTCTGTGATCATGTCCAGTCGTAGAATGGCCAGGCCAGGCCAGCCACCACCCAAACCCCAGCCCTCACTAAACTGCTTCTTTCATTTGTTTGCTTGTTGGAGGTGTCATCCTAATAACTCAGTCTAAATAAGAAAAATCATTCCTGGATGTTCCCCTGCTTTGCTTGAGAGTATATGCCCAAGGAAAAACAGTAGGTCGGAGAGTAATAATAGAGACCGACATGAATGATGGTAGTGTTCCAACAAAACTGCCTTTAATCAATTATTTTCACTGGTACCTTTTTCTGAATTTGGGCAAAAATCGGCAGTTGCGAAGATGTGGGTTGTGCAAACTGTGTGGACTGCAGGGTGAGCAAGAAAAGTTGTGTTTCTTTTCCGTGCCTGACCACAGCATTCATGGGGAGGTGCTTTGCTGTCCCAGTAGGAACCTGAAGGATAGCTTGGTGCAAGGTGTCCCCTTTCCACAAAAACCTGCCTGCTTGTTTTCTCTGACAATTCACAGCCCGTCAGCATCTTGAAGTGCAGAGGATCAAGCAGCTGAGTCCTCAAGGATAGTTGTAACCTGTCAGATTCCTGACCCTTTGTATTGTGCCTCTCCCTGTCAGTTAAGTAATTCTTGCCAGTGCTTGTAATATAAAAGATACTTTTTCCATGGTGTTCCAATATAATTTCCAATAAAGCCATCATATGTTAAGTGCTTCTCCTTGTCTGTCTTTCTAATAAAGCTCCTTTATAGTGATTTAGAACAGATAAAATCTGAAGGCTTCCTAAGATTGTCTGTGAAATAGCAGTGGTGCTGTACCTGAACTGCTTAAGCAAGACTTGTGCCTTTAGAGACAGGGCAGGGGAAGCGAGTACGTCACTTACTGCCTGCCTGCTGTGTGGTTTCTGGGCAGTTTGTTATTTTTTTTCTTCTTCTTAATACCTGGGAGACTTGGAAGTACAGCCAGCAAAGCTTCCTTCCTTGGAAAGGTTGATTTTTCTAGGATTACTGCTAGGTGATGCAGGTCTGGGAAATAGAAGGAAGCTTTTTTTTGTCTGCAAATGTTTGTCTTTGGTATTTTGCTATTTTCCTTCCAGCAGCTCTACAAAAATAGTGCTCCTTCTTGTTGACTGTTGTCTTGGTCATGTTTAAGTTGTATTTACAGCTGAAGTTTGTATTTCTTGGAAATTCTTATTCAGAAAACCAGAGTGATGACAACATCCCATGAGACACTGGCCATTTTAGTCCTCACAGTATCAAACTCGAAAAAAACAAACTTAAGAATCATTTCCCATTCCTCTTTCATGCTACAATAGTAGAAGAGCTCTTGAATTTCTGGGTTGGATCTTCAGCTGTGTGGAGCAGGTGATATAACTGGGCTCAGTGGGCAGGGGAACAGATCCTGAATGTTATCTTTTTCATGTTCTTCATCCATTCTTGAAGGTTTGGCACCTCCCAGGGCTTCTTTATTTTTCTTTCAGTCTTAGCATTAAAGTAACATTTCTAATGCTAAATAGCTTTAGAACTAACATAACACTTCTAGCAAAGATGCTAGCTCAGAAATCCCTTTTTAAATTGAAGTGCTTGAGACTCAATTAATTTCAAGCTGTCAGTTCTACAGTGTTACTGAGCAAGGGCTTCCATATCAGTCGTGCTTGGCAAATCTGGGAAAGTCTGGGGTTGGTTTTGTTTTCAAGGCTCCATGTTTTCAGGACATTTTCAGTCTGCTCTTTGTTCTGAACACCCAGTGGCTTTGGTTGGAGGGAAAGAATGTAGAAGGTATTCTTCACAAACACATTCTTGGGGGAAAAAGTCATCGTGTGAATACCAGCATCAGAAATTAAGTAGTCTTTGCATACTGCTCGTTAAATATATAGCCGGATGTATTCATACTTTAATACAGGATGTCTGTTCGTATGAGGCATATGGTTCACAGTTTGGAAAGGCATTCCAAGCTGGATGACTCTGTAAATAATGTCTTGACCCTAATTAGGAATTAAACTAGCTTAATGTTTTTAGAGTAGTCATTAATAGGTACTTACAAACTACCATCCTGCTAGCAGCATAACTTGGCCGAATCTCTTGGCGATGCTGAGGATACCTGAAGCTGGATTGACTACAAAAATATGTTTTTAAGCATGGTTGCTTCATCAGTGAAGTTTTGAAAATCCAGCAGTCTTCCCCAGCAGAAACACTTGTGTCAGAGCTCTTAGCACTTCTGGTTAGGTCACTGCTCTGTAACATCAGCAAAGTGCTTTTCCATGGGAAAGTGGACAACAGTAACAGGATGGTTTGACCTACAGTAGTAAAACTTTCCTGTTGATAGTTCTTCTGATTCTTGGAACTGGCTTGCTTAGGGTGACCATGCCCAAGAACCAAAATCACAGTAATTTGCTTATTTTTCAATTACAGTAGTTTTTTAAAAATCTTTTAGGACTGCATCTTTCTTGCTGTACGTGAGTGGCATGATGGTTCGTTCTTTCTGTGCTTGGGTTCTTTCTGTGCTTGCCTCCTCGGCCTCTAGATAAAGCCAAGTTTCTTTCCTTGTAACATGCTGGACATTCTCGGGGATGTGGGTGCAGGTATATGTCTCACTCACTCTGATCTTCAGCTGGTGGTTTGATTCCCTGGCTTCCTGCTCTCCTCAAGCATCTCCTTATTCATACAACCTGGAGGAAGAAAGTGTAGGGATGTATATTCTTAGACTCAGCAAAACTTGATTTTGTGGGCGGGTACAGTCAGCAGCATGAGGGATTCATCTCCAGCCCCTACAGTGTTATGGCCTTGCATCAGTTTCACCAGGAAAATACAGTACTGGGCTCTAGAGAGGGAACTGAGGCAGTCATCCTTCTAAAAAAAGCCACCTTGTTTATGTTGTGGTAGAATGTTCAGGAGGAAAATGTTATGTAAAAATTGAAGACCTGTTTTAAAAGTAGTTTAAAATTCACTTCCTTAGCAAGTAGCTTCATAGGTTTCTGACAGCTTTTTTTCTTTAACCTGAAAAGCATGTCTATAATTCTAAGATATGCTCAAAAATAGTTTATATGCACCAAGGACAGACAGTGTAATGAGAGACCCCTTAAGACGTAGGTTGCTATTACGGAAAAGATTTTGAAGCATTGATTAGATTCTTGTAGGTAGCTGGGTGTATCTTTGTATTGCAAGGGAAGTATGAGCCAGCTTTTGTGCTGTGTAAGTGTAAGAGAATTTTGTCAGAGAGGCCCGTGACTAGACTTATGTATTTTTTGAATACATTTTTTGTATTCAAACCTTTTTATGAAGAGTTGGTGGTAGGGACTTGGTGTTTGGTTTCCATAAAGGTGAAAAATGACTAGTCAGCCAAGAGGCCAGAGGATTTTGCTTGGGAGGTGCTGTGGACATGGAAGAGCTTTATAGAGGCTATAGCCCCTTTGGGCTTAGTTTAAATTTCATTTCAATTGCTGACCTGTTTGTCTCCAATGTCCTGCCAAAACTAAATGTGGAAATAGCTTCCTGACATTATTTAATGTCACTTGTATATGGGAGTTCTTGCCTGTATTATTACATGCTGGAGAACTTCAAGGTTTGTTTTTCTCACCTTCATTTTGAGCCTTTCTGTCCCTGTTTATCTTTGCAGGCTGTCAGCAGGCACAGCTTCTGCTGCCCCTGGGTTCCTCGCTGCTCCAGCAGTTGTTATTTAGGACATTCTTTGCTCTGCCTCCCTCCTGAGTAACCACTAGATTAACATCTCAGTTGGTTTGGAAGGCTAGTGGTGTTCATGCTGGAATGTAAGGAGAACTATTACCTTGGTAAAAGATAACATTGCATCAGTGCTGTGGCATGTAGAGGTTGTCATCTTCAGCTAGATGAGAGCTGTTGAGAGGGCGTGCTGAAGATCACTGACTGTGCTAAATTCACTTCATTAAGCAATCTGAAAGGATAAAGTACTAGGCGATAATGTGTATGTGTGGGCCGGTACTTCATCAGCACGGTTTCACTTTCCACAACAGAATGGACTACTTACAGAGACACCTGAGTGTCCATCAATATTTTTTTTTTCTGATAAAAAGAGCTGTGTGTGTACTTTGCCATGCTGCAACAGGACTATCCACTTCTTCTTGTGTCTGATGTAAATCTGCTATTGATTTACATTGCAACACAATGATTCTGTTCTGCTATTCATCACTTGTTCATAGGTTTGTGTCACATTATTACACACTGGATTTGCTTACATAGCTTAAGCCAAAAAGTTATCTATGTCACAGAATAATTGTGAATCCTTCCACCATGGTTCTGTAACACAAGATGAGTTACTTGGCATTGTCCATCTGGATGCGCTTGAACTAGATTATGGCGTGGTTGGAAGGCTCTTATATCATAATACCACTTCTCAAAGCAAAATGACTTTCATTACAGATAGGCATTTAAAATCATTTAATGCAGGAAACAGAGCCTTTTGCATATAGAATTTACATTTTTAGATGTCTGGGAAACTTATTTTCAAGCTAGCTTGCTTGTTCCGTGCTGTGCCATTGAATAGGATTGGAGCATTACTACTGCTTTGCATTTTTCTGGGGCAAAGTGACTCAGATAACTTTTCCGAACAGACAGGTATAGAGGAGAATAGCTTTGTCTGGTGCATATGATGTTGATCCAGGAGTTGGAGAAATGAATGTTCATTATTTCTTGTGGATTAACTAGTGCTGCAGCCTCAGCAAGCTATTTTATATGTACTCTGTCTGCCTGCTTCTTTGTGAAAAACATTTGCCCTCTCCCTACCTCTATGCCCCTGTTCCGAAGAGAGCATTTCATTTTTCAAGTGTACAAATATCCTGTCTATCCACTCCTCAATTAAGTGTAAAACATTTTAATAAGAATGACTTGGATATACAATGTCTAATGTATATTGCTGTGAAGACATCATCTACTGACTCTAGCAATATCCATCAATCAGTCCGTCAGAGTCTGTCCCTAGTGCAAGGAAGATCCATTTTTCCTCTCTTCTAAGTGCCTCATGCAGAGAACATTAATACATTATGATTTATAATACTGCTGTGACTTTGTGCTTACAAAGCATCTGCATCAGAAGGCATCTGTGCTTTATTATTTGCATATATTATGAATTACCATTTACTAAAATTCCTGTAGAAAACTCTAAGCGCTCATGCTTCTGTGCAGTTTCACTTATCAAGAATGCTAATTTTTAAATCCACAGGATGGCAAAGCTGCTTAGCTTCATAGGTTTCAAAATCATAACTGTAGGAGGGTGACATTTCTGGCAACTGCAGAAAGGAGCAGAAGCTCATTCACTGACGGTAATGCAAAGAATTACCAGTTGGGGATGTATACAAGTTTTAAATAATTCGTTTATGTAAGAGGTTCGAAAACATAAGGGCTTGGTTTAATTTTCAGCTTTGTGGACTCATCTGCATTTGGGGTGAGGGAGGTGAACTCAGAGACTTTGAAGGAGTTTTCTCATGTTTTCACCTGATGTTCTGTATGGCTACTGGTGCTAATTTTGGAAAGCAGCAGTCTCTCAGGGCAGAGATTAGCTGCTGCTTACTCCTGGCTTTTGTTGTTTTTTTTTTTATTACTGCTTTGCTGATCTCCCCACCTTTCTATATTTTCACATTTTGCATGCTTCCACTCTGGTTGAGCAATTTGAATCTGTATTTGCATTGGTTCAACAAACTTTTCTTTTTTCCAGTGTAGGTGAGTCCTCACGGCATGGAAGTTAGTCAGGTTTTGAATATTCCTTTCATACTTACTTATAGCTTATCTCAAAACCTGGCTGCCCTCCAAAATTCAGACAAGACTGAAAGCTTTTGGTAAGCCCTGGAGGACAAGACCTGCTTTAAGATAGAGAAAGACAAATTTAAGAAGCTATTTCCAGTGTTTCTTCTGCCTATGGCAAGCTTCAGTGGGAGACCAGCACTACATCCCTCCTGCAGTTGCGGAGCAAGTTTAGTTTTCTGTTTTGCTTGCACACCAAAAGGTTTATAAAATAAAATCAATGCTACAGAGGAGTTTCAAGATATTTTTGAAGTGATTGTTTGAAACCATGTATTCGAAGGATGTAAATGGGGAGGACATTTCTGATACCAGAGTTTGATAACAGAGAATATCAAAGCATGCAAATGTCAGCCAGTGCCCAGTGGTTGGGAGATGAGGCTTGATAAATTAATCCTTGGAACTAAGGGCAAATTGCTAAGGATGAGTGGAGTTAACCATTGAAACAGCAGCTTACCAAGAGGACAGACTGGCTCTTTATGTCTTTGCCATGTCTGTTTACAATTGGATGTCTCTCCGCACCGCCCCCCCCCCCTTTTTTTTTTTTTTTATTTGGAAGATGTGTCTGTGTTCAACTAGAAATAATGCAGTGAATGGATGAGTCACTGGGTGATGTTCTAAAGGTGTTTCAAGTCAGGTTAGATTATTGTAATCATTATTTTGGCTTTTAAATGTGATGGATTTGTTGTTTCTAAATGTTGCTGGTTCTTCTGCATCTATCTATTGCTTTAAATTTCCTGGATTTGTGATGGGGGTGTGTTCATGACTGACTTTCTTACAAGGACTTTTCAGTTCATGCTTTTGTTCTAATGCCTGTCTCCACCTTCTGACAGTTCACTGCAGACAGGCTTCCTGCATAATACTTTGACCTGTTAAACCACACAAAAAGGAGATAAATAGTAGGGAAGTATTTATGCAGCTTTTTTCCCCTCTGTGTGTTGCCCCAGGAATTCTAATGTGCAGGAGAAGTCTTCAGATGAAGAACTTCAGTGCCCTTTCGGTTCCTAGTTATGTCCTCCTGACTAAAGTCTGCCAGTTCTGCCTCCGTTTTTTCACAAAGTTTTTCATGTTCCCCCTATTTTAAAATACTCCTGTAAGCCATTTTCATATTAGATATTTAATGTACTTCCCCTGTTTATCATGTAGATTAGAAAACATTGAAAAGGATGAATAAAGCTAAATTACAATATAAGATGAGGCAGCTAGGAAGGAAAACAGGATCTGTACTCTTACAAATGATGCAAAATTGGTAAGCATTCATGGGAAATCAATACCCTTAACTTTGTTTTCTCTAGAACCTATTATTTATGGAGTTGATAGTTAACATTGCAAATTACACCAGTTTTTAAAGGAAGGATAGTCAGGTGGTTGTGGGCACAGTATTTGTTTCACGGAAAACTAGAAGGAGGTGTAATTTTTGTTTCTTCTACCACCCAGGCAGAAGAAACTAGCTGTCTAATCCTTTCTCTAAAAGTTCTTTAATTCCGCTCTTATTGCAAGTAGATTTATGTCATCGATTTGCACAGTATTAACTCAAAGAAAAGATTCTACTTGTAGAAGTTGGATAAAATGTGGTCCTCCCACATACAGAGTAAAATTTGTTGGAAAAGCGCATTTTGTCAAAAAAATCAGCTATTTTTTGCAGAGATGGGAAATATCTGTGATGTCTTTCTGTCATGGCATTTTATATTACGTAGGAAATGTTTCTGGGATTTCATCCCTCTGTTCATGTTGAGGGTGGAGGCATGTACTTTTTTAGTGTGAACAGGAGGACTACTCAGTTAAATCTTCCACGCTGCTGTGGTACTTCTCTCCTGAACTGTCTGTCCTGTGTTCCCTCATTAATTGTGAATTCTGTAGAGCATCTGCCCTTCTTGGCAGGTGTTTTATGAAAATATCTGTCCTGTACAAACAATACTTGCTACAGTTTGTCTTAGTAATTGGAATTTTCTTCCCTGCTGGGACTTGATGGCTCTTTTTTTTTTCTTCTTCATTTGTTGGTTGTTATCTAATGCTTTGCTTTGCTGATCTAATGGCTTTTTGGTTTTGCCGTTTCGGCTTGGGTTTTAGCCAGTGGTCAGCAAGTGTCCTTGTTTGTAATAGGGATTGGCAACTGTATAAATTATTTACAATAAAGACAGGTTCAGAAAATGGTGAACAAAAGGCAGCTGTCTCTTTAAAGAGTGCAGTTTGATCAGAGCATCAGCTCCATCCCCTGAGGACAAAGGCAATTTTGATTTGTGGGGCCCAGGAGTCCCTCACTTACCGGGATTCGTCTCTGTTCGTGCATGTGTAAACCTGTAAAACGCTCTTTTGTGTAGAATAAATCATATGCTATAAATCCTGTACAATTAAATGTGACCCTTCCTAGTCACAATGACAAGTCTTCGTTGCAGAGCTGTGCAGAGCAAGCTCGCCGTCTAGACAGAGCAGAATGATTTCCCATTTATCTTTTTGCGTTTTGTTTTGTTAAATAAATAACCGGCTGTTAGCGCTGATGACTTCTTGGAGCCCCCAAGAGCGCTGCTCTCTCCTTGCCTCTCTCGTTTGCCCTGTTGCAGCGGAGGCTGCTTGGCACTGATGAAGAGGAGCAGTTCCCTCCTCTCTAATGCTGCTGTTGGCAGGCAGCAGCAGATTCCATTATTGCCGATCAATGCCGCCGCCATGCAGGAGGGAGGGGAGAGGGAGGGGTGGGAGCTTCCTATTCACAGATTGATCAACCTGCCATTGCATGAACCAACTCATTGTAAGAAAGGCTGGGAAACTGTTATAATAGCAGGAGCAGGAGAGGGCTTGTAAACAGGGGAATGCAGGCTCTTCAGTAATGGGAGGGTATTTAAACTGTCTCTAAGCTTGCTGTTTTTTCTTTTGGCATAAAGCATAATACCTGAGCCTTCAAACAAAGCCAACGATAGGGATATATTACACTTAGCTGATGAGCTATTGTGCTGACTTACTTGAGCTTCTTCAGCACTGACACCTATTTCTTCTTTTTACTTAACCTGATTCTGTCATAACCTGCTACCTCTTTTGGATTTTAAAACCTCGGTTTCCCCTGCTCCCCTTTTTTGCCTTCTTTATGTTCCTGCTTGGACTGAAACCTGACGCAAAGGGACAACAAGTGCAGATCCCACTTACTGCTCCCACCCATGCCTGCTTGGTCAGTATGGGCTGTCAGGTGTTGGGTTGAGGGAACGGGGCAGGATCACGCTCCCACATTGTCGGTGTAGACCATAACTGGAGTACTGGAATCCCAAGACCATCAGCTCCTCCCCACCCTTCCTATCCTGCTTCGCTCACTTACTGTTTTCTGTATGGAAAAGTTTTCTGGCTGGAGAATGAGTCTTCTTTCTCCTGGTGATGTGGCCGAATGGCTGGATAGCAGCACAGAAGATGAGAAAAGCCTTCTCTCGTTTCTTGGTACGGTAGGGTACTAACTGTATTATTATTATTTAATTTTTTTTGAACACTGTACTGGGAACCCTTTACTGCTTTCACTGGTGCTTGATTTCTTCAGTCCTTCAGTTACCTGACCTTAATCTTTCTAAAAGCTTTTTAAGTGGTATGCAATTGTTAATTAAACTTGGGTACAATCTGTTTGAAATAGTTGCAAACACACGGGGCTAAAGGTCGAGTTATAAATGGGCATGTGCCATGCAGAAAAATCGTTTCTGGACTGAACTATGTTACTTACCGGTCTGTTTTTCTTCTCTGTGCCATTTGATGAGCCAATCCCTGTGTTCAGGCTACTTCCACTCGTTTCTGTCAGCTTGCCTACAACTTCTCAACTGTGTGATGGTACTCAAGAGGAGACTGATGAAAGTTTTTCCTCTGAAGAGAAATGTTTAGATGCATTTAGAATAAAAATTCCAGCCAAGGGATCAAGTACTTTTCTAGCCTAGAAATCTAGGAAACACTATCAGACAATTCTGTGCTCTGTTTCTGCATACTTACACACTAGTTTAATGGCATTCAGGTAGAAAATAAAACTATTCTTTTATTTATAGTCCAGCCTAAATACCACCAAGATGTTGAAAATGTTTTAAGCAGAATTCACACATAGAAGCTGATTATTGTTGCATCTTTTCCTTCGAGGTGTCCCTATGTCAAGCTGTTGTTTGTTTTTGTTCTTTTAATCCCATCTCCACAAATCATTCCGTCTCTCTCGTTAACGGTCTCTGTTGTTCTCAGGATGCAGCCTGTTTTCGTTCTGTTTTGATAATTTTTAGGTACCGAGGTGCTCTGCTGGGCTGCTTGGTGTGTATGCCCCTTTTCCTTTCTATGGGCTATTTAAAATTATGTTTTTTATAATATCTGCTGTAATACGTTCATTTCATGTGTCGTCTTTGTCCCTGTCCCCCTTCCCCCCTGATACAGTAGTCACCATTATGGGCTATGTCAGTCAAGTAGGTGACAGCCAATCCAGATGCCATTTTTCCCGCTGTGTTGTCCTCCGTCCGGACCACAGGCAGATACTGATGTGGCTGTGCTCTTTTCAGTAGGTGGAGTTTACGCTAGTCTATCTACAGTAAGTAGTTCTCTTACTTAGCGGGTCCAGAACAGTACAGGATACAGAAGGTGAGGGACTCCCACAGAGCCTGTTTGGATTTGCTCACGCTTCATCCTGATGTGCTGTGGCCATCTTTGGGAATACCATACCAGATGTGAACTGGGACAAGAGTATGCATGGGTTGGGCACTGGTGCTGCTCTTCAGGAGACTGACTTTCTTCCCTTTACACTTATGCCTCCATTCACATTTTATTCCAAACCAAGAGGTCCTCAAGATGTGTCCTAAATCTCACCGCAGAAACACCAGGAAGTATTTATTCAGACCGGAGTATGAAGAGTGTCATAAAGCTGAGCTATTTAAGGTAGCATTTTTTGCCTCCAAGTACTTAAATTATCTTTTTTTCTTCTTTCTTTTCTTTCTATTATCTTAAAGAGAAATCTATTCCCCAATGGTGGTGTAACTCTGGGGCCATATTTCATGTTCAGTGACATCCCTCAGATGCCTACGGTACTTCGGGACTTTTTGTGTGTGTGTGTGTAACAGTAATTCTTATTGCTGAAGGGCAAAATCCTGCCAGTGAACAAGAGGTGCTGAAGCTTAGAGCAGCCTTAGAGGAATGGGGAAGAGCTGTCGAGCTTTGACGCATCCAGGAGCCAGTCACTTCTGAAAATATCCCAATAACCAGAGCAAAGGATCACTTTTTAGAGAATGCCTCGATTCACAGCCCTTTCGCAGAGGGTAAAAAGATTGGTTTTGAAAGCCATGGCTCAAGGCTGTTGTTTAATAATGAGAACAATAAATATTGATATCATACTTATGTGTGTCTAAGTCATAAGCCTCTAAACAAATTATGTTGCAGGAACAAGTTACCATGCATCAGCTGATCTGTGTTAATTGTCTGTGTGCAATCTCTCTGCAGCAAACACAAGGTAATTTGAATTAGCAGAGGCAGTCCAAGATCATTAGGAACTAACGAGGACATCAGTGTCTCCAGGTCACGTGCAGTAGCTCCTGGTGTCTGCTTTTGTGTTGGTGCAGTTGTCCAGGCAATTCGTCTTGCTGGGTGTAGAGTCAAATGTTAAAGGAAGCTTCAGAGGCTGATGCATGAGGAGGTTAAAAAGGGGCAACTATTCCAAATTTTGTATGGCCACACTCATTGTGCAGAAGATAACGTTGAACAGTTTAGGGATGTGCATCTGTTTCATTTCTGACTCACGTTTGCGGAGCTGGAGGATTTGTTCCCCCACCTCAAAGTGAATGCATCAGTGTAATAACAGCTGATGCTGTACTCGCTAAATGCCATGTACAGTTTCCTCAGAACATTCTGCAAAAAGAAATTGTGAGAGTCAATACTTGAAAGCCAAAAATTATCATCTCCTATGGCATTTGTGCCCTTTCTTCCAGCCTTCTCTGTGTATTCATTTGCTTTGCATGTTAAGTCTTGTCTTTCAGACTGTGAAGTCTTTTAGGAATCAATTACTTAAATGTCTTTTAAGTGACTTTAACTGTCATTTAGGTTGCTTGCGATGCATCTTCTGAGCTGGCCACTAATTTGATTACACTTTTTTTGTATGCTAGCACAATGCAAGTGTCTAACACCAACAGAATTACTTGTCTGTAAATTAAAAATCTTTGATATTTACTTGGATCATCTTGCAAGACTTGTCTGATCAACTCAATCCTTAGTAAAGCACTGTATCTTCTTTTAAAATCCCTGCTAATGGACTGGGAGAGGTTTTGATCGTAATTGGTATCTGACAGTTGTTTGATGATGGAGTTCTATAGCCAGTGAGCTTTGCAGTTTCCTTTGTATTTCCCTTTCCGGGCTTGGTAGCTTTTGTGCACTTCAGTATACTGTGACTTGATTGCATTCTTTCTGATATATCTTCTTGTGGCATTTTTTCCCTGTCTTAGTTGTCTTAATAAATGTGAAAGACCTGTCACTTCAAATTTCAGTTTTCTCCTTTAAGTTATACCTTGCAGAATTTGCATAATGTATTCTAGTCAGAACATCAACTTGGACTTCAGGACTTAAAACAGACTGGGGGGGGAAGTTTGCTTTTGCCCTGATCTTCTTACATAGGCATTTAATTACATTTTTATGACAGTGTGTAAATTGGGCCCAAGTCTGAATTCTCCCTAAGTGAGCTAAATGCTTACTCCAGATAAAATATTAATGTTTTTGATTATTTTTATATGAGGCTTCCTATTTCATTGAGTAGTACTCATCTGAAAGATGCTGTTCAGACATTTCTTAATATAATAATTATTACTCCTAATGCTTTCTAACTGTCTGCTTTTTATTACTGTCTCTAATTTTGTCAGCTGATAATGTATTTTTACCAGGGTAGAAGTAAACAGTAAATACTGAGGGCACCCAACGAGGTCCCTTTCTCGTTAGTGCTGTCACATGAGCGCTGTGAAACAACCCTAAAGAGACAATGAGACAAAAATAGTCTCTTCTGTGTAACGAAGCTGTAAATGCCATAATGTTACTGCATGTATATGCTGTATTGATGTATCATAAACTGCCTTGGAGCATGTTGAATTTTTGTACTTGTTGAAATGCTTATTTATTTTTCCACTTATTTTTAAAAGGCTCTAAAAGGGAATTAGATACTCCCTTTCTAAAAGGCTCAATGCAGTAGCTTTATTTGGAACGAACGTACTTGAATTTGCAGCTCATTGAATATTCTCACTTGATGAACATTCATTCATGCATATAAAACTATTTTTTAATTACTTATGTATGTATGTTAGGGGGGTTTTAATATTTGCATATAGGATGAGACCAAACCATCAGGGTCAAGTACACAGCTTTCACTATGTGCTGTGGTGGGTGATCAGCAACTCACAATGCAGTTAATAAAAACAGTTAATAAAAATGTAGCAGAGTAGAAAGGCAGTATCTCTGTTGTGGCTTGTTTTCTTGCCCTACAGGCTATAAAAGTTTTCATGTACTGTCTTTGTAAAATAAGATACAAGCTCTGTAGTTCCTGTTGTCCCTTAAACAACTATTGAATCTCTGTGTCTCTAGTAAACCACTCGACTGGTCGTTAACGTCTGTGAATATCTTCTTCAAAAACTGCACGGGCAAACCCATCAGTGCTCCCAACTCTTCTTCCAAGCTTAGATTCGAGCCCATTAACTCTGTAAGCGTGTTCGTAAAGGAAATACTAAGTCACAAAAAGTCAAGTGCTGCAGGTTTTTGTTGTGTGTTTCTTTGTAGTTAATCCCTGAGACTAATTGGCCTTTTGACAGAGCAGTAAATAATGCCGAAGGAGGCCTGGAAATCCTTCGGTCCTCTCTAGTCCATTGCCATGTTCCTAGTAGTGCCTCTCCTCTCTGTCACCTTTGAGAGAAACCACTCATCTTTCCTGTTCTTACAAATCTTCAATATCTAAGATTATTTAGGTTTTTTCCAAATCTGTCTTCAAGATACTCTTTATTTTCACCCCCTAGGATTCAGTTATTTATCTGGGGTTAATCATTTAAAAAATAATCCCCCAGAGACCCGTAAAGGGTAACTTCACTTAATTTGCAGGTCTTATTCTTAACATCCTTCTTCCCTCCTGCCTCCCGCGTAGGGTTTGTTGCACTGGCTGTGCCTGGTTGTTCCAAGTTCAGACTGGGAACCCTTTGGGCAGACGTGGTACCTGCTCACTGCTCTCACTGCTTAGTCTGGTGGTGCCGCATCCTGGTGGCATCACCCGATCTGAAATGTATAATTACCCAGCTAGGCAGATGAAGTCCTAAAATGGCAGAGCTAAAAGGTAAATATTTAGATCGTTTGTCTGCTGTGCTAACTATTGCTGCATAAGTGCTACCACATTTAAAACGACAAAAATTATTTTTTAAAAAGGGGTATAGTATGTGTATTTTATTGAGCCTTCCTTGGGGCGAGAGGTTAGTGGTGGGATGGCTCGATGGTTCGGCCAGTGCTCTGACCAGCAGCAATTACTATTTTCTCCTGGGGAGTGCCCAGGTAGCTCTATACAGGGGGTGAAAATATTTGGGTGGGGGTTTGTTTGGTTTCAGTTGGAGACATTTTAATGCAAGTACACCTGAGAGGCAGTCTTGGGGGATGCTTGGCCCTGGATGGGTAGCTGGTAGTGTTGAACTGGTTTTGTATTTTGCCAGTGTGTGTAATTAAGCTAGTCTTGAGAGGCAGAATGAATTGATTCTTTCTATGATTCATATTCTTTATCCCCTCTAGTCACAGGCCCATCATATTGGGATGCGTGGAGACAAAACACAATGAACTCCTAATCCCTGAAATGTGATTATATCTTTCTTTTATTTTCCTAACCAGTAGATAATACACAGCAGCAGTCTGTCCCCTTCCTAGTAAAGATAACACAAAGATACCAAAGGAATATTTGGAGAATTAACTTGAGGATGTATTATTTTTATTTTTTTTTCTCAACAGAAGCTATGTCTTGGGAAAAAATATTATTATTTTTGTCAGTAGTATGATTTTTTTTTTTTTTTCTCCAGTGGATGGTAAATGTAGCTTTTCAGAAATCTGAATCTTTCTTGCGCATCAGAGCAAAGGATGTTGTAGCAGGTAATTGGGCAGTGCTAAGCTGTGCATTATTATAAACTGTTAAAAGTCACAACTGATAAAATGATGACTTTGATTATTGATTGTGACTTTTCATTGATTATTATAAAGTACTAAAAGTTACAGTTGATAAAAAGGGTGGCGTGCAGAACATGACTAGGCTGAGAATTTGATCACAGAAATGTAGGACCTGCCAGCCTGGAGTAGGTGGTCTGATCTGTTGTTCACTGTGACGGAGACCAGCCCCAGCCCCCTATGAGTAAGGACAGGCAGGTTCTGTGTGCCCGTGTGCTTACCCCTTCTTTGCATCTCCAGGTAGGTTTTTGGGACTGCTTTAGAGTCACCTTCTGCTTATGAAGTCCAGAAGCTTGGATCTGGAGATGTTCTTGCTGGTCCTGGGAGGACCACGAGCCTGCTCTGGAAGATGCCGCAGCCTTAATGCGAGTCCTGCTGAGAATGTGCAGTAGTTCCATTGCATTGCCTTTTACAGGGATGTTCATGATTTTGCAGTCTTTGTTTCTGTGACCTTATTGGCAAGTTCAGTAACTTAATTCTTTTCACACTAACCCCTGAGGACGTTTCTTTGCTCCTGATTGTTTTTCCTGCCCTTCTCCAATCCATTTCTAATTCAGAAAAAAGGAGATAGAGTAG
This sequence comes from Microhierax caerulescens, assembly GCA_035590215.1. Classification (NCBI taxonomy): domain Eukaryota; kingdom Metazoa; phylum Chordata; class Aves; order Falconiformes; family Falconidae; genus Microhierax; species Microhierax caerulescens. The sequence goes on from JAVJGJ010000030.1 coordinate 6,235,755, forward strand.
CAAGCAGTGTCCACTGCAAAGCTGAGAGGTTTGTTTCATCTCTACTTCTCCCACCCTGAGAGAAAGCTCTTCACAGCAGCATGCGAATTCTGACAACAGCAAGGTTTTGGACTTCAGTGGGCAGAGCACCCAGCAGTAGGAAATTCAGATGAAGTCCAGGAGCCACATACTGACCAGAGGTAATTGAGGCTATGCCACTGTGGCAGATCACCACTACTCAGAGTAGTAAGTGGCACCTGTCTCACATAAACCTGCCTTCTGGCCAGCAAAACAGGCTTTGGTGTTGCAGAGGGTAGAGTGATGCAATATCATGTGAAGAGAGACCTACCTTCATTATATCCTTGGGCAGTTCCCTCGTCAGAGGCATCTGCCATTGCTGAGTAATTGGCTCAGCTAATTTGTAACTATTACTATGTAGTGTGTAAATATTTATTTGCATAAATATTTACTTACTTAAGTATTACTGCGTATCACCAATATATGAGTTGATGAATAAAAAGTGTCCTGTAGGGATGTTTAGAATTTGTTTGATGGATTATTTGGTTAGGGTTGAAAAGGGGAAGGTCTGTCTGCCTTCTGGTTTGTGCTTTGGGTTTTTTTCCTTTTCTTCCCCCAAACTGAGAGTGGGTGAAAAGGTTTTCAGATTGTTTATCCATAGGAACCATACGATTTATCTGTAGTCTTGGTCCCTGAGAGTGAGCAATGGAGGAAGCAGTTGTAATTTAATACTAAGCCGATGAGAGGTGCATTGATTTTTACAGCAGGTGAAGATTATGCAAGAGTAGCCTCTAGCATTACTTGTGGAGCAGGGGAGGGAACTGTCTAATTTTTTTGCCTGGTGGTGACAGTATAGATTTTTTTATGCGACTCAGCAAAAATGCTGTTCTACAGGCATCATAAGCAGGCTGCTTTAGTTTTTGATTTCCAGTTAACATGTCTCGACAATTTTGCTATATCTAGGTCTTTTCTTTTTCCTGGGGACGGAGCATGTTTATTTTCTCATGTTTTTTAGAAGGAGAGGAGAGGGAAATGGGGTTTTATTTTTAGTTCATTGGAGGCACCTTGTGAATATTTCATTTTCTCTTCCCCATTCGGTACGAGTCTGTGATGGTGTGGGAATGGAAGAAGTCCCTTTTATCGATGGAATGGCAGTGTTTTGTTTGCAGAGAAGGTGAATTGCTGCTGGGTGGATGTGGGAGGAGGGAAGGCGAGGAGAGCCAGGTGTGTTCCTTGTTGTAGCTTTTCAACTCCATTTGGTTTAAACATAAACTTTTTCCTAAACTGCCCCTTCTGCAGAACCTATTGTTGGAAATAGTGGGGAATTCAGGCTCCTGTTTTCATTTATGACTCAGCAAAGTTGACGGACTGTGTTAAATGAATGAAGCAGCTTTGATGTGATTTCCTGTGTGTGAGGAGTGGAGAAAGCCAAACCTATTACGTTACACATTACTATTCGATGTAAAATAAAAGATGCTCGCTTTTATCCCCAGTTCCAAGTGAATATATCACTCCTGTTTGCTTTCATTATGTTTACAGTGAGAGCAGCAGAAGCGATCCTTTAAATCCAATGCAATACAGCTCTCTGGGAGAGCAGTACTTACAGGTGCTGCAGAAAGTAAGTTTCCCTTCCTAGAGGCAGGGGGAGGAGGCTGGTGGTATAAAAGAAAAGCATCTTCAGATCAGACCAGCAGCCTCTGCAAAGGCTCCTGAGATGGTGGGACTGACCGTTACTCAAAAACCTTGGTCTAGCACTGGCCCCGCTCCAGTGCTTTGTTCTCTAAAGGTGCCCTGATGGGGACTTACCCTCCAGCACTGGAGCAGGCGCTGCCTCCTTAGTCGTAAAAGTGCCTGATGCCACTCATCAGCCCAAAGGAGAAATCTCCCCTAAAGTGGTATTGCTCTATCAGAGTTAGGGCGAGCTCTGACAGACCGTGATTTACTCGTGCATCGCCCTCACGGTCGGCAGCGAGCAGCTCTGCCCTGCCCATTTCCCAGTGGCAACTACATTGTGCGTTAGACTTTGTTCGCCCAGTTTAGGAGGCTGTTTCCCTCTTAGCAGTTCTTTCCCTATGGATGGTTACAAGCAGATGAAGAGGCTGAACGTTAGCGGCTTGGTTTTTTAAAAGATAAACATCTCCAGTGTGAGACACTAATACTGCAGGGTCCAGATTTCTTAGCCTCTCGTTCAGTATGCTCCATTTTGTCGTGCCTCAAGCATCCGTGGGAGATACGTATTATAACACTGGTGAAATCAAAAGCCGGTATGCAAAGACATCACAAGTAATGTTATCCCCGAAGAAGGCTTTTCTCATTTTTTCTTCAGTTATTTTGAGGAAAACACTACTCTCGTGGCACCAGCTGGCTGTCTCTCTCTGGAAACCTTTTTTGCTGCTGTGAATCAGGATATACGGTGAAATTTTCTGTAGCAGAGGGAAGCCGGCAGTTGGGCGTCTGTTAATAGCCTGAAAGTAACTAATGAGGATGTGCAGTCGGAGCGATTGATTGAATAGCTGCAGTCCTGTGTGTTTCTTTTTTGCTCGCTCGCTCGCTCTCTGCAAGCTGTGGGAAGGGAGGGGGAACGGAGAGACCCAGCTTTCTCTTAAGTGGAAGTAGCACGGATCCCCAGGGCCAGGCGGCCAGAAATGGAAGTTTAAGCTGCATCTGTCTCTTGAAAGGAAAACGGCAGGAGTCAAAATGTCACTGTCTGGAGTCACGGCTTACTCCTTTTCTTTAAGATTCCAAAGATAACAATGGACTTTCTGCTAGGAAGTGATTTTTTTTTCCCCTCCCTGCGTTGGGGGATGTTTTGTGAAGCTGGATTCCTTTAAGTCTGGCAATTGAGCTGGAGATGGGCAGCAGTTGCGATAAAGGTATCTGTACGTGTATGTATGTGTTTCTGCTAGATACAAAAATGCATATATGTGCAGCATATGTGTGTATGTGTAGAGATTTTTAATAGTGTGTACACTTTATTATGCTATTATGCTAGTGTTTGCACTAGAAAAAGATGTAAGTGCATCTTTTATGAATATTTGTGCTAGTCACATCAGCCTGCATGGATTTAAGATGCCAAAGTCGTATCTTAGTAAGGTCATATTGCCAGAATGAGGAGAAGTTGACCTATTTTTTTTTTTTTTTTTTTGATCTGCAGAAAGATATATGTCATATTACCCGGGCAGTTATGTCTTCTGCTGGTAGCATGCTTTGATCAAGCAGTGTGATCATATAAGACCGAACTTTGACCTTTGTCAAATTGTATTCAGCTGTGACTAAAATTAGCTTCCCTGTGTCTTGATTTTAGTTACCTGTTAATTACTGCATTGCTTATGTGTAAAAAAAAAAAAAAAAAGTTCTCTAAATACTCTCTCACAAACAGCAATAGAGTACTGCATATGTTTGGGTATTGATCTTTACCAGCATTTTTTTTATTTTAATTGCCTATTGCCTACAGTCAAGTCAGATTCACAACCTTGAATGTCAGTGGAAATGCCATTGTGATTTAGGAAGTAAATAAGATACAGAAAAATAGGTGTGTGTCATCCAGCAGTTTAGTAGTACACTTGAAACTTTGCGGCGTCTGTCCTATAGAGCGTAAAACCTGATTATTCCCCACCCCCCGGCACCCATTCACCTTCTTTTTCTTCTCTTCCTTAGAGGTCCCAGCAGAGAGATCTCCTCGCAGACGGAGCATCTCCGGGACCAGCACCTCTGAGAAAACCAACTCCATGGATGCTTCGAATACTTCTCCTTTCAAAGTGCCAGTAAGTGTGCCTTTCTTGCAAAAGAGGAATTTTTCTAATTGAATGGGAGGAGGAGATTAAAATATCACAGTGTACAATAAAGCTCGGGGGGGGG
>JAVJGJ010000030.1:6239749-6265224 GCA_035590215.1 Microhierax caerulescens
TGAAACACCAGTGTTAATGTGGGCAGCGACCTATATAAATACTTTTGAAGTTGCTGCCAAGGATTGCATTACATATTCAATTTTGACTAGGAAGAAAGTTCCTTTAGCTTAGTGATAGCGTGTTGGGGTTTTTTCCCCTCGTGCCATTGAAGTACATAGAAAATTGAAAAGGCTTTATAGTTCATTCAGAAGCTGATGAAATTTGTGCAGGTGTGTAATTGCTCTTTAGCTCTTCAGCTTTTGTCATTAATTTGGTTGGCTTTGGGTCTGCATGAGGCAATTTCAGCTGGGGTCTGGATTTTCTTGCTTGTGTCAGTCTTTGATTAGTGTATCCAAGAGCACAAAGGCCTTTCTATTATTAGACTGAGGGCAAATGCTTCAAGTTAAAATGAGATGCTCAGTAATTTTTTAACAATGTTTGTTTGTGGTTTAAAATATCTAACTTTAATATTGCAAATATTTTCACACCCCTCTTTATTTTTGGCAAGTAATCTGCCTAGTTTAAAACCTGCAGAAAAACAGGAGAAGAATTGTCTAGTGAACATTGGGGGGGTTTGTATCTTTTCTGTGGACATGAGTACCATTTCTGTACTTTAGTGTGTAAGTTCTTGTTTTGCTTTAGGTAGCACTCATCCCTGTTAAGTACACTTCCTAGCTCACTTTAGATCCAGATGTGTGTGAAATTTGGATTTGATTAAATACTACATTGCGTCATTTTAAAAATAAAATAAAAAAACAGCCAAGAGTTTAATGACAGCCATTTAAATTACAAAAGGATTGAGGTTGGTCAGAGTATACAGAATATATGGTGTTCAAAGCAACCTGTAAACTTGTGATTTATTGGAATTGAAAAAGGGACTGAGGAAGCAGTTGGATGTGCAGGGTATCCACACTTCATCACTTTTCAAAGTCTTAGAATAATATAGATTGGAAGGGAGCTCCGAAAGTCTCTGAACTATCCCTGTCTTCAAAGCTGAACTGATTTATATCAGAGTGCTCAGGGTGTTCTCCAGTCAGGTGTTGAAAATCTCCACGGATGCAGATTGCACAGCCTTGCTAGACAACCTGTTCTGATGTTTGACTATCCTCATTGTGAAGAATTTTTCTTTTGTAAAGGCTTTCTTGTCAGCATAAAACCTGAATTTCTAATGTCTATTGAAATACCACAAATCACATTTTCCTCTAGTTCAAAAAATACCTGAAGTAGCAGTTAAAGCAAAATATATTGCTTAGCCTTGAGAAGAGAAAGCTCCAAGGGAAATCTTAGCAATGTGTATAAATACCTGATGGAAGAGAATCAAGATGATGGAGCCAGGCTCTCCGGACGAGAGGCAGTGAGCACAAACTGAAATACATGAAATTCTGTTCAAACAGAAGAAAACCCTTTTTTCACTGTGAGGATGATCAAACACAGGACAGGTTGCCTGGAGAGGTTGTGGGGTCTCCATCCTTGGAGTTATATTCCAAAGCAGACTGGACACAGTGTCCTAAGCATCTTGCTCTCATTTACCCTGCTTTGAGCAGGGGGTCTGACTAGACAATCTCTAGACATGCCTTCCCACCTCTGCTATTTTGCAATTATTATGAACTATCCTCTGTCACTTCAGTGACCTTTGTTCTGGGTGATACTTGGTGGGAAAAAAGGGTATTGGTCTACTTGCATGTGAAGTTGTCACAAGAATATACTGTTATGTCAAGTTCTGAACTTTTTATGCTAAGCCCATGGTCCACACAGTTCCAGGAGGATTTCAAAACTCTGAGAGCCTTCAAAAGTTCTAGCTAAGGACTCTTTCTTTGTAAGAAATTCTCCATCTTCTTTGTTTTCGTCTATAAGTAATTGACCTAGTCTCTTATACATTGTCATAGTCTTTGTCTAACAACTGCAAGTGACAGATCAGAAGTGTTTGATTGCTGTATTGTTTATTTCATATGCCTGTTTTTTCTCTGTTCCTCATTTTTGTACAATTTTTTTTTAATGTTGATCCTATCTTTTAAGTAATGTTTTGATGTTTCTCTTAATTCTTCTCTAATAGTCCTCTAATACTTGTTAGCTCCTGCTCCCTTTCAAAGCAAGAACCTCACAAAATGTTTCTCGTATCCCCTGGCAGTGTATTTCAGGACTTTGAGGACTCTGGCAAATAGGCTGAGGAAGCAATATACAGCTGCCCTTCTTGGGCATAAACCAGCAAAAAACCTAGAAGCTATCTGTGCCACACATAGCTGGTATTGTACTTCTTTGTCCACCTGGCCACCTGTATACCCAGGAGCATAATGCACCCTCCTGCCTTCCTCGCAGGGACCAGGCTTTGTGGGTTTTGCTCTGAATAAGCCATTTGTATGCTGTTACTCCTTAGCAGGTTGCAGTGCAGGTGGGGGCTGAGATCACCCCGTTTTCAAACATGCCAACTGCTGCTCTGCTTAAAAGAGCAAACTGCAATTAGATCGCTTAAGAATACAGATGAGCTCAAGCCAAAACTACCGAAATAAAATACGCTGTTAACTTAATGGATTGGCGTACATCTAAGAGGTGGGTGATAAGGTGGGGAGGAATGGTGTTTCTTCCTTTGATTTAAATTGAGGATTTCCCAGCTCTCAGAAGCGGGTGAGGTGACTTGGGCACCTCATGGAGGAGGTCTGGGATCAGTGGGCTGAGAAGAGCTTTGGGTGAAGGTTGTGAGGGGTGCCTATAATGGTTTATCACATGTCTGTGTGGTCGTCTTTATTTGACAGGGATGTATGATACTTATACATATATATGTATCTTACATATCCATACAGAAAAGAGGCTAATAATGAGACAAACCTGTGTTTTTGTTTTTCCCGACACTGACACGTACGGTGCAGGTTGGAGGGCTCCAGGCAGCTGCAGTGTAGTGCTGTCTCAGTTATTCTTGCCGTGGCCCTGACTCTGTGCCATACCTCTCCTCCTCTCTGCTTGGATTTCTAACAGAAAGCAGCTTAAGGCAGGGGACAGCTTAACCTTCTTCCATACTGATGGAAAATTATGCTGAGACTTTCATAATAAGTTGCTTTTACAGCTTTTTAAGTTTGCCTCTCAGAAATGCTATTTAAAAGCTGTCTTCTCAATAGGACGGTGGCTTCCAGCATGTTCCGTGCAGGTTTTTTTCCTTTCAAACACCAGGCAGTGGTACTTACTCAGAACAAGGCATCTGCTTTTTTAATACTGCTAATTGGCATTTGTTTAGCATCTGGAATTTTGATTCATAACAGCCTAATGGCCTTTAAGCAAACATTTCCTTGATGAAACATTTTTTAAGTAGTCTCTTCAGTGGTAGTGGTCACTGAAGGTTTTATTTTGAGGGGTTGAGGCGTAAAATTCAGGAAATTTGCCTTCCTAGCTCCTGCACGTGCACTGGAGGAAAAGACAAATGTTTAAACTTACTATTGTGTGAAAAGTAGTATTTCAGTGGTTATAAACATACGCTTTTCTCAGGACTAACCACTACGTGGACCAGCATGTGCCACGTGTGTGTTCTGGTTATCTCCCACCAAGGGGAATAAAGTGGGTTCTGCTAATGCTGACATGGCACAGCAGAAGGGATATGTACAGAGATAAGAGCTCTTGGTGCTTGCCCTTTCTTTTTCTTTCCCATTTCCCCAAATATTCTTGTCTGCAGTTAAACGTTAGCCTCCATCTAGGTTTAGTTGCATTAATTGCCCTTTGACAATTTCCAAGTGGATCTGAAATATAGAGGGAGAGCACGGAAGGGCATGAAAATTAGGAAAATTGAAATGAGGAAGTGTCTGAATGTGACTTCTCACATACAGACAGATGTGTGATGTTTATAGATACGCATATATGGGAAAAGTCATAATTTTAATAATGAGTATTTGACTGAACAAATAGGAAGGCAGACGGAACTGGCTAGAAGTAGGCTTCATGACGCATAGGTGGGCGAGGGACCAGCTTTTCCCTTCCCACACACACTATGTCCTGGCAGAGTGTCTCAGTCGCAGCGCATCCCGTTCCCTACTGTTGCCCTGTTGCACCCTGCCGTATTCTGTCATTACTCTGCCATTGGAGTTGAGGGACGAGGGTAAATATGAGGAGATCAAAATCTTCAAACCTCCTGCAGTGGCAGGGTAGAAAGAAATTGCTAAACCAGTCTTCAGACTCGGATTGTGCTCTCTGATTTTTGTTTCTTTGGGGTAGGGGAGTAAGTGAGTTGTTATTACAAATAATAAATGATTCATCCATGTCTGCTGGCTGTTAGGGGGGGAAGAAAAAAAAAAAAAAAGGATGAGAAAGAGACAAAGAAACAAGTGCAAATGAGATAGGAAAGCCAGAACGCAATCTTTGCAGTAAATAAAATGATTTTTATAGGAACCCCGTGTGCACATGATGGGAAGGCTGATACTTACAGATTGCCTTCCGTGGATTGTTTCTAGTCAAGAGTATAATTGGATCTATAGAAATACTGTCTGCCTCTTTGCTCTTTAAGAGTGCTGCTAAATGGAACAGAAGACAATGCAGCCAACCTAAGTGAAGGTCAAAGCTTGATGAGATCTCGCGGCTGCCCAGCCTCATCTTTTATGCAGTCAGCAAGATTGTTGCTTCTCCAGAGCACTGCTCCGCTACCATCGTGCTGCCAGGTTAGGACAAGTCTGATCTTTCCTGGCCACGTGACCTGACGGCACACAAGTACATATTTTTAATTCTGCTTCAGCACCAATGCAGAGATGGAATTGTTGATTTACATTAGCGTGAGGCATCACGGCATCCTTCATGAAAAACTGGCTGTGCTCAGATCTGGCCTCCCTATTGTAAGACTAATGTTTTTCCTTCCTCTTTCCACTCTTTTCTTACCATAACATGTTTGTTTGAATCTGCTTTCATTTTTTTATTATTTGCCTGTGGTGTGTTCGCTTAGGTATGCTATAAAACTCCTATGCGGCGAGTTTTGTGTCAAAGGCATAAGTGGGTGCTTGGCTGTCTCTGGGATGCTCACCAAGTTCTCATCCGCATCTTTCTCCTGGGGTAATACAGCTCATAGGCTCTATAAACTTCACACTATCTTTCTGCCAAAGAGGATTTGGTCATTACATCAAACTACAGCATTGAGTCAGACGATGGGTATATCCAGTCTGTGACACCGTCTGGTGGACCTCAACAGCAGGAACGTTTTTCTCGTGTTTGCTGTGAACTTGACTTAGTATCTAATTCCCCTGCAATTAATGTAGGGGAACTATGAATGTATATAGCTTTGAAGAAAAAAAAAAAAATGGTCACATTCCAGTTGTCCTTGGTTTAATAGTATTTAAATTTGTACCAACTCACTCTACTCTTCACTCTACTCCAAATCATGGCTTACTCAAGTTATGCAGGGCTTAATTAATGCATCATCTGCAAATCAGCCCTTCTGGCCCCTTTATCACTTCTCTTGCTCTTCTGTTTTTAACTCCCTTCAATTGATTCACCAAGTTCTGGTACTAAAGTTCACAGGAATGTGTGATATCAGTTTCTAATTGCTCACAACCCTTTGTGTTATTTCTCTGTCCTCTCTGGCCCCCGCTTCACCTCCTAATTTAATATAGCTCAGTGTAATTAATGTGCTGTTTAACTTTTCTTCCAGATCATTAACAAAGATGTTAAACAGAAGCAGTCATGCCACTATCCCTACCGCATCCCATTGGACCTTTTCTTCTACCTTGATACCTTATCACTTGTTGTAATTACTCTTTTTAGATATTCCTGCAGCCAGTTCTCAGGTTTGTGTTACTAGCTTTGGCAAAGCGAGTTTCCATTAATTTTTCTAATTAGTGTGTGTGGTGTATTATCAAAAGGTACTCTGAAGTGTTGAGCTGCTTACTGGCTGTGTGCCAGGGCACTAAAGAGCCAGGGTCATGAAAATTAGCTGCCTCTTTCCTGACGTGACGGAAAGGCAAAAAATGCAGCCGCTGGAGTCAGGGTGAGGTAGTCTGGAGGCCATCGCTTCCCCACAGACTTCAGCCGGTAACTTGTTTGCTTAGACACTCTGATAGACTCATGTGGCCCACATCTTACAATATTTATTGTTTGCCACCCTTGTCTTGTTGTTCTCTGGACAGGCTTCTGACCTTTATTCCTTAATTCCTGGAAGGGGCTTTTAAGGATGCTCTTTTCCTGTGCTGCTGCCTGGACAGCCCCTGTGAAGGCAGCCGGGCTCTGTGCTCCCGGTCGCATCCATGCTGAACACCTTGCTGAATTGTGATCTGAAAAGCTGATGTAGCTCTCCCCAGCTATCGGGTAGCTCTTGTTTCTTCATGAATATTTTAGTATGATTGCCAATGACTTGGAAATTTGATTCCTTTAGTGCTTTTGACTACATATCATGCAGAGTACGTGCAATCTTATGATCCATTTTATTAAATAGATGTATTATCAGTGTATCCCTGTTCTGGTGTCCTTTCCATTTCCTTGGTTTTCTTATTACTGTTCTTCAACTTGTTCATCCTCTCCTGCTTCCCTCCTGTGGCTGTAGACAATTTTTCATTGGAAAGTTGAAATTGTTATCTGGCCAAATCTGCAGTGCTGTCCCATCAGGGGAAAAATATCTTCCTGATCCTTGCTGTTGATCAGCTTGTGTCCTGAAGCATGATTATTGCTCACGCTTGTTATTTTTAAACCTGACTAATGCAGCTACATATGTTATTCTTCCTTATATAAACACATAATCCTTTTTTAATCTTGCTGAAAAAAAATTTGTCTGTATAATATCTTGCGGTGGCGAATTCTAGGGGCTGATTTATAGATAGCATTAGAAAAGGTCTCCTGACAATCAGGGAAATGTGCTGCCTCTCGTGTTAAATTGCCCCTTGGGTTTCTTATGTAACAGGGTGCATGAGGAGCTTAGTTAATTTCCATGCTATTTGTTTTATACATCTATAATCCCTTCTTGCTTTTGTTTCTAAAATAAATAGTCGGTCTTTAAAACATATCATTTGTAAATCCCCCCTCTTGTCTGCTTTTAATCAGTTTATACTTCTGGAGTTTTAGTTTTGTTCTAGTTTTCTTGCTGAGATGAAAAGATCAGTAGAGTGTGGTGCATTAGTGTGAAAGCTGTGGCAGACTTACATAATACCACTTGACTTTTATTGTGCTTTATCCTTTGTTTATACATTCAAACATGTTTTTTATTGTTCTCTGCCGCTGCATAAAGCACCTCTTCAGTGACATAGTGCCATAGTGCCAAGTGACAATGCTTTTTCGATGTGTTGATGGTGGAATTCGACTGTTGGAAGTCACTGCCTTGTTCTTTCTATTACCACCAAGGTGTATGTAAAGTTGTGTTCATCTGCTTTTCTTACTGCGTGAGTGGCTGAGAGCCTTTTCAAAGGTAGCCACTGCTAATACTTTAATAATGACCGTTACTGGGCTCATCAGCAAACTTCTCCACCTCCTTGCGAGTTACATAGTCATTTTGTTGTTGTTCTGCAGGGGATGGTAAACTTCACCATGTTTGCTCCTAATCCCTGGAATATCCTGCTAGTTCTTTCGGGTTTATGACCTGGCTATCTTCCCCTGCTTCTTTGCTTCCCGTAGCTTTGCAACATTACTGGCATGGGAGAGCATTTCCACTTGGCTATGATATTATTTTTTTTTTTCTTGATAGCTGCCTGTAAGCAACTTAAGAAATAAAATGCTTCATGTACCAACAATGCGCAGTAGTTGGGAGGCAGTTCTGCGGTCGTCCATGGTCACTTGAGCGTTATCTTTGTACCCGCCCAGTCCTTCCCCTCGGAGAGAACAAGTCTCACCACTCTGTAAATGAAGTTACCCACCTGCTGTTATTAATAATACATTAGTGCTCCTCATCTAGAATTATAGATGTTCAAGATGCGTTGCAAGCCTCCAAAAGGCAATGTGGTTTTCCCCAGAAATACATAATGTAGGTAGCAGTGCTGCAAACCACAGCCCTGTATGTAAGATGAACCTTTATTGTCGCCTCTTTTACCCTGGTTTTTGTGCTTTGGAACTGCCACTGATAGCGTTGCGTTTTGTCGATGGATAATTTGTGTTACGCTTATATATAGTTTTATTAGTTCGTGGCTGAATTAACCTTTTGCTTTCAAAACAGCAAAGACAATCATTATTTATTATGCATGGGCTGTTCTCTCCAGAGTGAAGAATCAGTGTGTCTGCAGGGAGTGAGAGTCAAGGAGTCGAGTAGTTCATATTTGGGCTGTCCTTGCATCTGTCGGGCGGTCCGTGTGTCGCTTTGCTGAGGTTAAGGACAGACAGACAGTTGTAATCTTTGGCAAGGGGTCAGCATTCCCTAAAGGCAAAGCTGCCCTGAACAACGACCATCCCTGAGTCTAAAATACCTGGGGGTCAGCGTTTCTATACCTTCCCCACGCAGCTGGGGAGGGGGGTTACAGACACCTGCCAAATTTAGCGTGTCTCCTGTGGCAACTTCTTCTTGGCAGAGGGAGAGAGTTTGAGTTGCTTAACTTACAAATGAGATGAGTAGAGTTCTCAGTAGGATTGAATTATTTTTAGATGTTGTATCCTTGGGATTTCTTACCCCAGTGTTTGATGCTTTTGGCTGAGATGATGAACCTGCTCTGAACCTGCTCCACATGCCTGGCTGAGTACATGCTTCTGCGCTCTCACTTGCTCTCTGCCCTGGCTTTCTCTTCCATCCCTGTTCACCTCAACCTGTGGTTCTGGGGAGAATTTTTACTGAGCTTTGACCCATTAGATGTGGTCCATCGAGTCTGTCTCTTGAGGGATTAAGGTACAATTTTTTTTACAGTTATTCTCTCACTGGACTCCTCTTAAAATATTGATTTTACACTATACTGATCTTTTCAGTTTTCATCCTAGCTAGATGATTTATCCTACCCGAGTATGTTGTACTTTTTTATTAAGAACTTAGTCATTTTCTGCCAGTTTGGGTAATAAGTTTATATCTTTTTGCCTGAGGGTGTTTGCTTAAGCAGTAAAATTCACACTGTTCTTGAAAATATTCCATGATGATTCTTAAAGCTCAGGCACTTCATTTAGGTGTAGAAATCAAACAACAGTGTATTTTGTGTTGAAATAGGTACTGAAGAGAAATACCTAGATGACAGGAAAAGACATAAGGGTGGGTTTGTCCTTTGAACGGCATTGGCAGGGATTTCTTCTCTGTAGAAGAAAAGGAAATAAAACTTCCAGTTAGATGGTATTGTTGCCCATTTTTCATCACTACGTCTTTTTTTCTATCTGCATTCAGTATTTAAAAGCATTTCCTCTGGCAAATGGAAGTTGAAAAACTGCTCAGTTCTGGCACATGTGAATTTTTCATGCTGCTCCCAAGTTGTCCATCTGTAAGCACTGGCCCCACATGAACTGCCAGCAAGGTGCAGAGAGCAAATATTGCAAACGTTTTCAAGTCTTCTGAGGATGACCAATAAGTACGCTCTTGGAATAATTTTTATCCTTAGGTATATTCTTCCCTTAATGTTTCAGGGTGTTTTGATATAGTCGACTCTGGATAGCCTTATTCAACCCCAGATAGTGTATTTATTTCATAAGGGAGTAGATTATGTTCAATTAAACCAAGAACGTGTTTCGCTAATGTTAAAGCAATGCCTATTTAAAATTGTGCATGCACACAGAAATGAATATTCACGGTCCCTCTCTGAGTGGGATTTGGAATGATTCAATATCAATACTTTTGGACCCCAGCTGAATTGGGTCACCTTTGTCTTATTTGCCCTTAAGGGGAGAAAACCATGTTATTTCGTGTTTGCAATTTGAGTAGCCTGAGAGGTACTGGAACGAAGCCAGGGTCCACCAGATCTGAATCCCTGTAGTTGGGTTTGTTACTTTTTATGCTGAGAGGTCAGAATATATGAAAGTGCCTTTGAAAGTGCTATACATTCTCTGCTTGAATTCCAGCAGTGGCCCCAAGAGAAGCCCAAGAGCATCTATTGATTACAGGGTTCTTTCAAAGGCACTTTTTCAATACCAAGACCAAGAAAAGTGCAGGAATAGCGGTACAGTTTGAGTGGCGCGCACACTGCTAAAACCACATCTTCCCTTTTGACAGTACCTTTTCACCCAGCATGCTATGTAGATTTTTGGGGGGTGGGGGGTTGCAGTAGCTAGATATCTAGAAAAAAGATATCTTTTCCACTTTTGTTTCCTATTTCAGGAGAACATAGCAGCTTTCACCCCTGAGGAGCCAGCTGGCTGGCAAGCCTCAGAAATTGAAGGGCAGCCTTAAATGCAGCACTGCCTTCAGATACAGCAAACAGATTCCCTCTTCCTTTGTCCCCTGCAGCACCATCCCACAGGGCATCCCAATTTCTGTGCTGCCTGTGGACAGGCGCATGTTGGGCTCTGGTGTGCGTGAGCACGTTGTTTCCTACACAGGTACTTGGGAGAGGATGATCTGCGTGTGCTGGAATCATCCTACAGTCTGTATTGGATATGGGTAGGCTTTCAGTAACGCATCACCATCCAGATCTCAGTGGAAGAGAGGAGCCGGGCCATCTTGCTGCGTTTGCTGAAGGTGTTGGGGGGGGTGAGGAACTGTGGATTTGGTGGGATTTTAACAAGTGACAGCTGAGCAGGACTCGCTTGGTCATTCATGGAAAGAAGCAGAGTGAGAACGAGCACGAGGAGGGAGAGAACCCACCTAGCAGCGTGTACAGAGAGGGGAACTGTGCAGTTTCAAGAAGGATTCAGATACAGGAGTGAATTGTGTAGGAAAGGAGGGACAAACTGAATGTAAAGGGACGAAGAATAACAGAATGAAGAAAGGGGGGGGGGGGGTTGAAGGGTGTGCTTGTTTAAAGGGAAGAGAATACATTTTTTTGGAGAAGGAAGACTGAAAGTATGGGGAGATAAAAGCAAATATGGGACTGGAAAAGTGGTTAGAGATGCTTGCACTGTATGTGTCTTGAACCTGACCAAATGCAGGCTTTGCTGATTGGAAGCAACGTCTTTTCCAGCAATTAACCTGGCATCATGCATTGATGAGACTAGGGCGATAGCCCTTGCCTTTGAATACTGGAGAATCCTAGAGCAGCCCGGGTTAGAAGGGACCTCAAAAGGTCACCTGGTCCAGCCTTCTGGGGGAAATGAAGCCTAGAGAAAATCACGTAGCACCCTGTCCGGTTGTCCATCAACCTCATTTTCTTCCTAAAGAGGTGAAAGAGAGATGTGACATTTTTAGAGTAAAAGATTACAGATGAAGTCATCTTTTGTTGTGGTGGCCTAATTCTTAGGAGTCTGAGAGACGAACAAAGTCACACACTTCAGCCTGGCTGAGTCACCTGGAGCCAATAAAACACTCTTGTTTTGTCAGTGTCCTGCACAGGAAAGAACATGAGACCTTGTATGTCTCCAATTTGCTGATATCTGTATTACAGGAGGCAGCTGTGGGCAGCATCTGTCACCTGTCCCAAATGCAGTTTGTGGAGGTTTGCCTTGCAAATGTGTTCAAAATTAGCTGTACTTGACTGCTGTCCTAGCAAAGCACAGGTGATGGGGGAGAGGGCTGGCCCCAGCTGGATATAGCTGTCACTAGACCCTTACTAAAGCAACCTGCTGATTCAACCCACACCAAAAGAACAGTCATTTTAAGCAAATTCTACCAACCTATAACCAGTGTGTAATATTCTTAACTAGCATGGTTTCACTCACGTGCATTTGCTGAGTCTCCCGACAGCAGCGCACAGTGTGCGGTGGCTCTGTGCAGCTGTTCTCTGTGAAGGAGCCGAACACATTCGGCCAGTAAAATGTTGCTTAATCCCTGTTGGGTGAAGAACCTCTGTGTTTGATTATGCCAAAGAATGTATGTGCATGTATATCTGGTTTGATTAAAATATGTATTATGCTCGAAGTCACTTAAAGGGCTATAGGAGGAAATCAAATGTGCAGGTGCTGAAATATTTCCGTGTTTCCCCACATGTACAGATGCACACAGCCCTCTCTGTCTCAGTGGTCAGGTGTATTTGTGTTTCACTACCGGTAACGCAGCAGTAGCTCTTGAGATCAACCAAGAGAGAACTACGAGAAGAAGTTGAGGACTTGTTTATCTGGGAAAGAAACTGCTAAGGGATGATATAAGGCAGCCTGCTGCAGCGGAGAGGGGAATTACGAAGGTGATGGAGCCAAACTTTTTCCCATAGCGGCAGATGCTGTAATGAGGAGCAGCTGAAGATTGCTTGTGAAGTTTTTATTGAACACAAGGAGGTTTGGTTTTTTTTTCCCCTCACTGGAAAGGTAGTGCAGCACTAGACTGAGTTACCCAGAGAGGTGCAAAATCTCCAGCGCCAGAGGTTTTTTGAGACTGGACTAGACAAAGTCAGAGCTAGGCTGACCAGCTGTTGGCAGATACCCACATCAAGCAGGAGGCTGGCTAGGTAATCCCCAGAGGCTCCCTCCAACTAACGTGGCTTTGGTCCGCAACTGTTTGATGAACAATTGTAGTTCAGACGACAGATTACTTGAAGATTTAGTATTTTTAGATCATAAGTAGCTTTTTGAGTTGAGCTTTGTTTCAAAGCAAAGATCAGAACAGGTAAGTGAAGTCACTAGCATGTGAAATCTTTTGAAATTTTCAATTTTGGGTAATGAGGCTATTGAAATTACAATTATTGTAAGACTTGGCATGCTACATCTAAATCAAAAAGGAAAACCTGGCTGCAACTGTGGGTGCAATAGATGCTCATAATAAAAGACATCTTGTACCCTTAATATGACCAAGAATTAAAAACATGGCCTGTAAAGGGGAAGTGGGAACAAATACTGACATCTAATTATTAAATGATAATTGCGGGGGTTTGGGTGTCTTGTATAATAGCTGGAATTCATTGAAGTGCACTTGTAATGTCAGTAGTGCTAATTATTGCAATCTGAAGTTATCACATACTGGAACTGTCATTGCCAATCTAGCCTTGCCTTTCTTCCTGCTCAGGGGAATCCCAGTACAGCACGTTCTGTAATCGTTGTCGGCAGGAATCGCTGCTGAGTTTGGACTTGATGACAGTGCATTGATTGATTTATTACTGGCATCAGTTTCCCTGTTTCACTTCTGCAACTTCTTATTTTAGGGCTTCTTCAGTAAACGTCTGAAAGGGTCCATCAAGAGGACGAAGAGTCAGTCAAAGTTGGACAGGAACACAAGTTTTCGTCTCCCATCTCTCCGCAATGCAGATGACAGGTAAGGTTCAATGCATCTCCCAAACAATCTCTCCTCATCCAGAGCTACTTTGCAAATTTACAGGCACATGGGTAGTTTTTTGGGCCAACTTTATTACGCTAGAAGTTATTTAGAGTGTACTGCTGACACAGGACTGGAAACTTTTACCGCTCTTAACAGCTGACAAAAAGTTCAGGTTAAGGATATGGAATCGAATACCTTTTTCTGCATCTGTTTCAAATAAGCCGCAGACTTTAAATTTCATGATACAAACCCGTTGGATTGATCAGCTTTAGAGAAACTTGCCTTCATATATGCAGTACTTATCCACTGATCAGTGCAGTGGCCGAATAGGAGGAATCGTGTTGGTGTGAGCAGATCAGTTCAGCTAGCACAGGCAAAGCCCAGAGATCTGCAGTGCAGTTCAGCCACATTAAGAATCCTTGCTGTTGTCAGTCAATTGTATAGTTACTGCAGCGTTACTACAATGAACAGATGGTCTGTTCTTCAGGAAACTGGAAATCACAGTAACTTCAGACCATCTTAGTGCTCCATTTGGTATATTCTTGCTTGTTTAGTTTTTGGCTGGCGATTCAGGCTGGGAATGGATTGTATATGAGGCAAGCAAAAGCTCTCACACACAGTTTTTCCTAACTATTTGTGAAGTCTCTTAATTGTTTTTATTAAATATTACTCTGTTACATGCCACAGAGCATGTACATAGCCCAGCAGGAGAACTAGACTGAGTGAAAAATAGGTTGCCCTGTACTTAAGGCCACGGCAGGCTTCTGTGATTTTTGCATTGTTTAGTGCATTTTCCCGTCTCCTTTGGCTGAGTTGAATTCATTAGTTGTATCTGTCATGCTGTGCTGTTTCAATCAGTTGTACTATCTTCCCCATCTGAAAGGCAGCACCATGAAATCATGGAGATAGCAAGGCTTTGGATGTTAGAGGTCTTGTTAAGCTCACGAGTTACAGAAGAGACTGCTGCCTACCAAACGTGACTAACGATGTGGATAATGTTGCTCCTGTAGTCATAGTAATGTCCACCCAGTCTATTTTGAGTTAAGTTTTGTTATAAACCCCTATGTTTGGGGAGTTGCAGCGTGGCTATAAAAAGCAAATCATTGAGCCTAAGCATGTTAAATAACACCAGCACGTGATAACGTACCTGTTGTTTTTACCCTTGTTTGTAACCAGCTTTGCCTGAAGTTTTGTAATGCAGAAATCTCTTTGCTGTAAATAATGTATTTGTCTTTCCCTATCTTGGTACTCGTGCTGGATGTGGACTGATGATACATCCTTTGCAGTGCAAGGGAAGTGCTGTCATTCTGGGAAAGCCAGTAGATTTAGCTACAATTAATCCCTGCAGCTTTGGTTTAAGACATGATATTATACACAGCAAAGCCACCTTCTTTTTAAAACCAGATCCCCCTCTGCTCCCTGCCAGCGTGGGCACAAACTGTCAACTAGACTTGAATGAAACATGGATTTTCTGTGATGGCTTGCAAAGCATAAAATCCGTTGCATGTGGTGATGGCATTAGGCGTAGCTGGTCTGTTCTGTCAGTCCTCTTAAGTCTCCTTGGCATGGATTTAAAAAGGAAGATCCAGGAGCAAATGAACTGAGAAGTCCCGGTGGCAGAGTTCATGCAGAGGTTTGGGGGACAGAGCCCTGGGAAGCAGTGATGTGCAGGCTGCTAGACAGGGACAAACCGGTGGTTGCTCCTTACTTTCCATCTGGTCACCCTCCTCCTTAGGCCTTCTACACTGCCAGCCTTATAGCGGTGCATCTTGCATCACCAGGGCATGAGATGGGATACTGTTTCGGGTTCTTTTTGGCCTGATGCCATCATTTGCTACTAATGGAGCAAAGCATTTTTGATACCAGCCCATGTGATCTTCCTCCTTTCAGAGGTACCTTTGCTGAAGTAAACAGAGGGCACAGTTTGGAGGCAAGGGGGACCATTTGGGAGTAGCCAAGCTATGTGGAAAGCAAGAGGAGATTAAGTTTATTTGAAGATAAATCTTTGTACAAATGAGTGTTGCTGTTCAAAAACATGAGCCTCACCTCAAGCTGTGTTTGGAGCCTTGTGCTGCGGGTGAGCATCACAAATTGCTGCAAAGTTCTTTTTGGAAAGAAAGCTTAACAGCACCACTGAAGCCTGTAGTTAACTTTTGTTGGCAAGATTGAAAGTTTAATGGAGTTCTCTTTGCATTTGTAGTCTAATCAGACAGCACACCAATTGAATATGCCAACTTTGAAAGTTGAGAGTTAAAGCTACTACTTTTCTGATGGTATTTTATAAATAAAACCATAAAGGAAGTTCAGTTCCACTGTAAAGGGAAACTTGCCAGTAATTTCTCCCTTTCCTCCCATATGTTTCGCTCTGTATCTAAGGGTGCCTGAAATTGCAATTGGTGGGTAGAACAGCAGGAAAAACAACTCGGAAACCGTGTGGGAATGAAGCACTGAAGATGAGGAACAGATTAATATACTGGGAGGAGATGGGCTGGAAGAAAGAGGAGGCTGAAAAGATTGATTTGTGTTCAGAATTATGCTGTTGTTTGGGATTTTTTCCAATGGGACAAATCAGCGACAACTGTTTCTGCCTGAAAGAAGATAACACATAGCAGCTGACTCTCAATTCATGAGAGGGAATTGCCGTTCTCTCACCTTCTGCTCTCCCTGCTTTCTGCATGAGTCTTAATCGGTTGCAGTAAAAACTTTCCTGTCCTATGCCGGTGAGTCAGCCCTTTCCCATTTTAAGCAGGTGATGCTAGGTGATGTCATGGTGTTATACAGGTTTTCAGGGCCAGGTTAACTGATAGCATCTACTTTTTCTTGCTCTGACAAATACAAGAGCCCTACCTTCAAAGAAAGTGTTATACAGCTTTATAAATCAAAAACCTGTAAGGATTAGAAGGAAATAGAGGCTGCTGTCATGTTGCTTTCTCATGCTTTTGAGGTGTTTGGATCCTGTTAAGAAACAGGAGATGTTTATAGATAAATACCGAAAAAAATCTGGAATAAGGAAGATTAATTACCCTGGTGCACATCAAGATTTGGGATACTGTAACACTGCATGCCGTGCTGGATGGTGACAGAGGATGGGTGCTGCCTGTTTGGAGTTGGTTTAAAATAGAAAGGATTCAGGAATGCTGTAGGAAGGAGTGATGGAGAGAAGTTGCAGGGTTTTTTCATAATCAGATTTTCTGTTTCAGCAGAAAGCAGTTGGCCAACCTACTTTTTTTGGCTCTTTGCTTTGTTTCAGTGTGACTAGGTTAGTGGATGGGGAGAGGAGAGACCTGCGGTGCCCCTCCAGAAACGAGCCTGCTGTGGGTCAGCAGCCAGGCATCCTGTAGAAATTCAAACGCTCTCAGTCCATAATGCCCATCGCTTCTGTCACTCCAGGCTCAGCTTGTTTGCTGCGTAGTTTGTTGTACTGGAAAACCCACGTTTGTCTTTACAAGGCACTAACGTGAGAAGATTTAGACTCTGCTCAGTCGTGGCCGACGCCAGATGTGAATGAAGCTTTTCAGACACATGGCCAGTCCGGCACCACACCAGGTTATCCACAGCTCTCGCCACGAGGCTATCTGGCACCGTGTTAGAGCATCATCTTTTACAGCTTTTACAGCGTGTTTCCCACTGCATTCTTTGAGCTCTTCAACCCACACATTTGTCTCTCACATCTTCTCGGTGTCAGTAATATATAAAACATGTGAAAAAAGCATGAGAAAAGACTTAAGGAAAATTGCATTTGAAAGGAGGGACCAAATCAATATTTTTCAGTTTGCAGCCAGGAATTTGAGAGTATTTCCAAGTGGACCAACAGTTCTCGCCTCAGTTTTGTTTACGGTGAGGGAGCGAAGACGGTCAAGACTGGCTGCATATGGTCTCAGCGAATGCAATAAAGCTCTGCAGACAGCTGGGAGGGTTTTGCCCTGTTGGGATTTAGTGCCACGTGGGAATCCTCCTGCTTTACTAAAAGTCATTTTATGGCATTATCAGATAGTCGTAGACGAGCACAGGATCCGCTGTGTGCTCGCTCAGAATGGGTTCCGGCAGGTTGCAGGGCAGCGGGTAGCCATGGCTCTGGGGTTCATGGTGAAACGCTATCGCTGTTCCAACGACAGCTTTTTCTACTTTCGGTAAGTTCTCACTCCTCCCTTCTGATTTCTTTGTAGTATGAAAATAGCACAGACCATATAAATAATAGAAGCAAATCTCGCTGTGTGTTTCATATTCATTCATTTTAACTTGGTGCCGGTTTTCAAAAAAAAGGGTGGTGATTTTCATCTTGATTTAGACGTAAGGATAAAAATCTTTGTTGCACAATGCATTATTAAGGCTTGACTCACTCGGCGCTTGTATTCATTCAGCGTATCTGTTTCTATCTGCATACTGGAGTGTGGGGAGAGGGGAGGAGTGGTTTGTTTCCGGAGAGACGTTTCACTCCTCTTTTGGTGAACATATTTCTTTCAGCCAGTTTTTTCAACCCTCATTCAGTTGTTTGAAAAAACTGATTCTCAGTGTTAAGCCTGTTGTCACAAACCTTCACCTTTGGTGTTAGATGGCTCTGTCCCACCTGCAAGCTCACTTGACCCCGTTATAAGAACACACTTCTTAATGGATGATGCTTTTCTGCAAATCCCGGGCTCTTCCACATTGTGTTCACCTATAAATTGCTTAGCAGTAAAATGAAACTGAATCAGTTAAGCATCTCTAGTCCAGCAAAACAAAAGAATTTGTTTAATAGGAGATTATTACGTTATATAATATATATATAGAAAAAATATAGTGTATATATAATAGGAGATATAACGTTAATAGGAGAGAGCATGTTTACAGTAGCGTGAGGGGAACACTGCCATTGTGAAATTCAGCAGCCTGTTTGGCTGCGCCGTATGAGGTGTCTGTTAGACAAGCTGTGATCTGTAGGGAGAGGAGGCAGGCAGGGAAGGGCTTTGCAAAACCAGGATTCAGACAATGAGGCTTTGGGTAGGGCCTGGCAAGAAAGGGCCAGAATCTCAACGGAAGGCTAAAGCAATATGCTCGGAAAAAGCCAGCATTTAATTGCAGCAGAGTAGAACTTGCATCTAAATAAGCTACCCTAAGTTTCTGATTTGAAAGAAAAATTAATAATGAAACTGGTTAGACTTGTAGAATTGTTGACCAAGTAATAGGATGTTCTGCTAATTGGCAGTTGGAAAATGAAGTGGGGTGTGGTGCCTGCAAAATGAACACTTGCATGGGGAAACCTGATGCTGCAGCACTGGTCGAGTGCACCTGTATTGCAGATGATGTTGCCGACGTTAGGGTCCAGTTCGGCAGGGCTGGGATTTCGAATCGCAGCGCTGAGCAGAAAGTTCACTGCGTTACAGTCCAAGCTCTCTCCTGTGACTTTGCGAGTGGCTAAGTATTGAATTCAGCTTTCTGATCTCGGGGAGTGTCTCTCAACACACGCGTATTGTGCTGGAATTATTTGAAGCATGCAGACGTACAGTTTCGCGTAAGACCAGTGAAGGCATGGCTTTAGCCGGGTGCTTGGGCTGAACAAAAAATGCTTTTCAGAATTCTTTGCCTTCATACCAGTTTGCTAAAAGAAACAGATTATGGGATTCTGTTCCTTGGTCGTTCATTTCTAGACTTTTTTTTTTTTTTTTTTTTTTATATAATTTGGATTATTGATGTCCACAGGCTTGTTTTCCAAGCAATATAGTGCTCTCCCTGGTAAGCGCAGTAATTGAAAGTCTTTTGTGCTTTGTAGGTTGGCTTTTAAATAGGTCAAAATCAGCAGGAGAGCTTCATAACCAGAGCAATTAGGATTTTAACCCTTTATCCTACCTGCCTTATAGACAGTAGAATGTAACAGAAGTCGGCTAATAGGCAGCTGTATGCCATGGGCAGCCACTGAAAGACAGAGGTTGCTAGTTCCCAGCTTACAACCGAGATCTTCCCGTCGTGGAAAATTACTGAATTATGGTGTGCAAGGAGAGAGGGTCAGCTTGTGGCTGGGCCAGCAAGATGGTGGTGGTGAAGAGGTATTTTTCAGTAGCAGTGGTGTGATGCTGCCAGGCCAGTGGTTTGGGGCATTGCCTGGGCTCTGATTTAGAAGGAAATTATGCAGCTCTGAAGATCAGTACTCCAAAACGTGTGAAAAGAGGTGAGAAGTTTAAAATGTTCCCTGACATGCTCTTCCTCCACCTGCTTTTCCTATGGGAAAGAAATTATGGAGAATACCTGTCTTAAGAATTGTTTGGTGCTGTTGGTAACTATTTGCTCTGAGCTTGTATTGTATGTCGTTCCTTTGCAATCTATTTTTCTTGCCTGCAGTAGTAGAAAGAAAAAGCAGCAGGAAAAAAAATTGATCATCGGCAGTTAATTGTAATTTAAAACAGGATTGGTGTTGTTAATGGAGCTGTTTAACAGAAACAGATTTGTACAAACAACCCTTCCCCCACCTTTTGCATGTGTGATCTTCCTGTTTACAGTAATCTGCTTCTCTGGGATTACCTCTCTCTTAACAGAGACTCCAAGCAATATGCCTTTTACCAGTAGCTTCGTACCTAATACAGGAAAGACTCTGTTAATCCAGCCCCTTTGCTGGACATTGGGAAGTTAGTGGCATCTATGCAGAAGGAAAGCCAGCAAGCAATTTTCTTTCATTGTTACTTACAGCTTCAGAATATCAGATGAGGTTTTAAAGCAGCAGAGGACTATTATTTCTGGATAATTATTGCCTATATTGATTGGGATGCTGCTGATTTAGGCACAAGTCAAATGATTTGCTTTGCAGATCTATCAATAGATGAAGTATATACCATGGTGCTTACAAATGCATGTACTTGTGTTTGTAAATGCATGTGGTTACATCTAACCAACAACTTTACGACAGTGCCGTTGTGTTAATGGAAGATAAAGTGCCAATTCTAAGCCACTTAATCATTTTATTGTGCTGTTTTAAATATGGTAACTTGGAGGGATTGCTTGAACAGATAGACCTTCCTCTGCCCCAGGACTGTGAGTCAACAAAAGTAACCATGCTCCAGCTGATCTGCAACCCAACAAAACGTGCACAGCTAACGAGTTAGAAGAGCAGTGAAGCAGACTAGATGCTACTGACAGGTTTAACCTGCGAGATGGGCTGCGGAGGCATGGGGTACAATTGCTGTGCCTACCTGCCTGTGCCCACACCCCGTCCCTGGAGGCTGTGCGCAGCCATCCTCGGGAGATGCCTCCCTCGCTCTCACTGTCTTTAACTCGCCGGGTCTTGATAGGGAAGGAAGAGGAGAGACATCTTTCTTTCTGGAAAGGTCACCTTTGTTGCATCTGCTGCCCCCCCTAATCTCCTCACAGGAGGCTGCACCATGGCAACATGCAC
The DNA here is from genome assembly GCA_035590215.1 of Microhierax caerulescens. Taxonomy (NCBI): domain Eukaryota; kingdom Metazoa; phylum Chordata; class Aves; order Falconiformes; family Falconidae; genus Microhierax; species Microhierax caerulescens. Next base: position 6,260,276 of record JAVJGJ010000030.1, read on the forward strand.
CCAGGAGCCTGGTGGTGTCACCCGTGGGGCTGGGTGGGAGCACAGCCGATGAGGAGAGAGATGTCTGTAGCCGTGCGGCTGTGACTTTTCTTCTTGCCCCAACGTTTCTGCCTGGCATGATGCTCACCTGAAATTTGTAACCTAAGGCTTGAGGAAGAACTCCTCCTGGATATCTGTGCCTTTCTTCCTCTCCCAGCAGGATTTACTGTCTGAGATGTAGCCCAGAGAACGGAGCTGGAAAGGGAGGGCTGTGACGTGGCACCGCAATGATTTGGGGATGCACTAAGTGGCTGTACAATTGTTTCACGTAGGTCCGCTTGATTTGTCTTGCTCCAAGTGCAGCTGCCGCTTAACTGGGATTTGTAAAATCTCTTTTTTCTTTCTCCTTTACTTGGTCATTATTTTTCTTTCCCTCCTTTTCCCCCCAATTTGTGACCACTCCTTGCTTTCCTTCCCTGACAAGGAGCTAAGGCGGGAGTTCGCTGCTGGCCCCCAGCCAGCTCCCCTCCATCGTGCACCGAAGTACTTTGTTAGGACTGGAATTGCTGAGAGTTTGGGCAAGGGACAGAAGCCAAGTGACCTCAGCAGTGCTTTCTTGAGAGGAGAAATTAGAGAGGATTTTGCAGAGATGATATTAAAGCGGTGTATTGTGGTGTGTTTATTTTAGACTTGCCCTACCTTAACTGCAGCAAGTGTTCAATTATATAGGGCTGAGGTTTTGGGGTTGCGTTGGAGCAGCTGCTACTGTAGCCTGTTATAACAGAGCATGCACAGTGCAGCCAACGCATTTGTACCAGGGCTGCTGTTTTGCATTTGAAATCACTGTCTTTGTAATATTCCTTTATGAAAGGTTTCTGCTGCTTGCACTTAGGTCGTCCAATATATTAAATGGGAACAAAGTTCTCCCTTACTGTTTAATAAATCTTATCGTATGTGAATCTACTAGGATACCTTTGGTGGTTTGTTTTGTACAAAAGAGCAGTCAAATGAGCTCTGCTTGTTGCTTTGCATGTATCCTTCGTGATGCCCAGGTTTTTGTTAAGCAGCCTTAGTAGTACTGAAGATGCCTTTTCCAAGTATTTGTTGGGGTTATTTTTTTTACTCTCTGTTACCCCACAGAATTGCACAAGGATAGGAGGGATTTGATTCTGCTAAGAATAGAAAACGCGAGGACTTTTTGTATATGTGAGGAAAGTATACAAAAATAACTTATTTTTCAAAATTAAGGAAGTTCTTGGAGGTAGCTGTGGTTTTCACTCCTCCATAAATATATTATTTTAAAACATTTTCCATTTGATACTGAGCCTTGATGCTGGGAGTTGAATACTAGGAGATGCACTGTGAAAACAAACACAGGAGAGAGCATCATTTCAGAGCTTCACTTTTCTCTGTGTAATGTGTAGACAACTGATGCCTTTCTCCTTTCACATCTGTTCCTCGTGCTCAGCCTTACTTGCTGGGTGTACAGCCGTATTTACGGACACTTTCATGGTTCACAGAACAGGCAGAGGGCCCAGCACGAGCCTCAATATCTTAACAGAATCTAAAGAAACAGCTCCTTCTCTGCTAAGCTGGGACTCTGTGCTCTTCCTCCTTGTTGGTCATCTGTGAAGGCCTTGACCAAGTTCCAGCTGGAGGAAAAACAAGACGTGTGTGCACGTCGTGTTTACCTTCTGAAGTATAGAGGTGCTGGTTGTGCCTAAAGTATCACAGGACTTGATTGCAGATGCTTATAGTCGAGGTGTCAGTTTGGAGCTAAAGGAGCCCAGGTGAAACCTCTGTCACCTATGAGCAGAGCACGTTTTAGAATGCTGTTTGACAGCAGAGCTCCCTGCTATGCACAAATGCTGGATTGGATTGAATTGGGAGCGCACAGAACATGTTGGAGTGCATTTTATAACGTTGCTGTTGGTCACAAAAAGCGACGGCATAGAGGAGGCAGGGATATGTCTTGGAGAAGTAGTCAAAAACCGATGGGGGAAAAGAGAAGACTGCCTTAGTGAAAAGGTGCTGTGAATTTGGGAGGTGCCAGCTCAGGTGGAGCTCAGGGATTTACAGGGCAGTCGGATGAGAAAGAGAAGCGGTACGTGTTAGTGAGGGGACGTTAGAAGAGAATGGAGGTATCAAAAAAAAAAAAAAAAAAAAAAGGGAAACCGTTAAAACTGGAAGAAGCAACTGAAGAAGAAAATTTAAAATTTAAATTTTGCATTTAAGGTAACTGACTTGAGCACTGTGAAGAAGGAAATTATTTGTGTATTTGACTTCAGTGTAAAGGCTTCATATATTAAGAAAAACCAAGTGTATTGCGGGATGGAGTGTCATCTCTAATGAGAGTAGCTATCATTCTGCATTGGCTTAGAGACTGGTGTGCTTTTTGCTGTTAATACACAACATTTATTTGGTAATTTAGACAGTAGTAAATGTTTTCGGTAACATACCCAAAGGTATCTATGGGTTTTCTTTAAATTTCAGGAGTTAAGTTCTGCACTTTTTGGTTTGCTGCTGTTCTTCCACTGATGGCTCAGCAGCTACAATTTCTAGGTCCGTGGGAATGGATTTCCTAGGCTGGTGTAGCTGGATATTTCCTTAGGAGTCTGGGCTTACCAGCCCGATGTTATTTTCATAAGGCTTACAAACTAATTGTAGAAGTCGTTCTGAAGCAACACCAACGAGTTGCAGCTTTCTCTGGGGTCTTGCTAGCTCTTGTGGTAATTTTGAGAAAAAAAACAATGTTTCCTTTCCCCCTCACTCTCCCGCAGGTCACGAGGATTGCCGAAGCTGAAAGAGTCCCGTTCCCATGAGTCTTTACTGAGCCCAGGCAGCGCCGTGGAGGCCCTGGATCTTGGGTCAGAAGAAAAAGTCTTTGTCAAACCACTTCACAGCAGTATCCTTGGACAAGACTTCTGCTTTGAGGTAAAGAAGGCTCTCCAAACACGCTGCCAATTATATGCTGTCAGTCGGTCTGAATCCTTGTGGGTTCACTGTCCTGGGACTTTGTAATTGGAGAACAGATGGGCAGCCGCTGCTGTCCTGAGGTTTGGGTGGGGGCTGTCTAACCAGCATGCCATTTCCAAGTCCTTGAGGCTAATGGCATCAGCCTCTCCATGGAGAGAGATCTTTCTCAATTACCACGTCTTCTAATTGAAAAAAATCTCTTTAATTTGATAAATATCTAAGCATTTGTCGTTTGCATGCAAATGTACGGTTGAAACATACTATTGCTGATAAGCTGTGTATTCACCCTCTACAAATTCACCCCAAATTAAATTTAGAAAATATACGGTAACTGAGAAATGTGATTTCCAGTCAGAGCCCCCTTCCATTAGCTCAGCCTGCTTTCCAGTTGCGAAAGGAGAAGCTCCAGTAACTGCAGATGCATCCATTGCACTGTGGATGCAAAGATCCTCTTGTTTCAGCCCAGGCTGCGGCACAGCACTGCACGGCTCCTGGTTTTGCTTCCGAAACAGGCTGGCTGAGCACAGTCCTTACCTTGCAGGACCAGCAGCGTGTTCGTGTGTGCTATTTGGATGCATCTAAGGCCATCGTAATCTGTCGTGGCAGGGGTGGGTGCCAGTCTGTCTTCAGCAGGATTAGTCAGATGCATCTAAACTTCTGGAACAAAGATGTACTTTACAACCTGGAAAACTGCTCTGGCAGAAAACCAGCGTATCAGGCTCTTCTCCCCCGGGGACGTATCCAGGAGCTGTTCCTGTTTGCTTCAGTCTCGTTCTTCTGGTCGGAAGCGCTTTCAGCTTGCCTGGGTCTGGAGAGTTGAGTGAGAAAACTGGCAGTGACTTAGCTCTGAGGCTGTTGCTTCAAACTGCTTTTTAATTGTGTGCACAAATGAATGGAAAGAGTAAACGAAGCTTGTCAGGCCACGTAGAAGTGAAAGAAACCCAGGTAGTTCCCTCCTGCATGAAAGCAGCGTTGTGTATGGCATCGAGTGTCAGGGCCAGAGCAGAGCACAGCTCCTTCGGTTTGTTTTAGACTGTTGCTGTATGTATGGACCCTTGGAAATATTTTGTGTTTACAGAAGACACCACTGCCAGTGTGTTTTGCCTTATATTAATACACTGTTAGTTCTGTCTGTCTTTACACTGTTAGTAACCAAATCATCTGCCTCTGGGACTTAACAGGGAAAACTGCGAGCATTTAATAGCTATGGATCAATTAAGTGTTTTAAAAAAATAAATTAACTGGTTGATTAAAGCCTGGTTTAGGAGTCTTTAAGAGGAGCCTCTGGTGCTTCTTGTATGTTTTTATATTAATTTGAACTGACTGTTTTTTCTCTGCATTTTGTGGGCCTTTTAACCTCTCTGCCTTCTAGGCTCCCATATTGTTTTTCTACCTTTTTCATATTTACTTTGCTGCTCCAGCATCGTGTATCTGCCTTCCTGCTTTTTGCAGCTTCTTAGGTGTCTCCTAGGCTTGCCTGAACTCAGCCTGTTGTTTATATGTTCCAGGTGACCTACTCCAGTGGCAGTAAATGTTTCAGTTGTTCCTCTGCAGCAGAGAGGGACAAGTGGATGGAAAACCTACGCAGGACGGTGCAGCCGAATAAGGTAATAGAAACTGCAGCAGTAAGATTACTGGGGGAATGGAGGTGGCATGATTGGATTTAAGTCCAGCGTACCAGGGCTTCCCACAGATGCATCCTCAATTAATTTAGTCTGGGGAGATGTCCACTCGTCAGTGTATCAAAAGCTGCTGTGTACTATTCTAGTGAGTGCAGTAGGTCAAACCTTTAATGAATAAAGACTTGTCGGCGTGCTTACTGATCGCTGCCCCAGTGCCTGCTTGTGGTGTTTCAAACTGGGTTTCTGACACAGTGTGTCTCAGAAGGATGGCTTCCTAGGTTTCATGTTTTACTGTTTTTACTGTGGGGGCACAGTTTGGCGGGTGCATTTGAGACATGAGTTCAACATCTGTAGTGCTCTGCACAGAAGAAG
>JAVJGJ010000030.1:6284922-6311398 GCA_035590215.1 Microhierax caerulescens
ACACACACACCCTTCCCCCCCCCCCCCCAACTTTGGGGCTCTTCCTGGCTCTTTAGATTAGCCAGTGAATTTGACATGTCCAGTAAGGGTCAAAAAGAATCTACCAAATGCTTTTATTGCTCATCTTAATAAGCAATGGGAAAATTATCTTAGAACATTTTAAAATGGAAGAACTTTTAAAATGAGGTCTCTGTATCTATGCTGTTAAACTAGCATGGGTGTGTGACCCAATCCTGGAAGAATCCAGAAAATCTCTCCCTGAAGGATCCAGTCTGTTATACATTATGTTCTGCATATGTCCAGGAAAATCAGCCTTTAAGGCCTACACAGAAATACATGACTTCTCCTTAAAAATACTGCTATTGCCTATTACTTTTTTCTTCAGCTGAAAAGTGCCGTCTACACACAGTGCCTTCTAGAATTCGCCCCATGTTTGCTGGAAAGACAAAATACCACAAGATCTTCACCTTATATCAGTTTTGCTAAAATTATCAAAAGGTGTACGGAGTGTCCTAATCCTGAGGTGACAAAAGCCCAGAGGTTTACAGTGATGCCTGCACCCAAACTTTTGTTTTTCATGAGCCTGTTTGCTGTACTAAGCTGCAAACTCACATGGACATTCAGGACAGATCCATTTTGCAGGTGGTTGTGGATTCATTGGTGGGTGTGATCAGCTGATGATCTGTTGCTGGGATCCCCCATTGCTGTGCAGTGTTTACTGTTTTACCTCAGACCCCTCAGCTGTTCTTCACCAAGTCAGGATAAACAGTAGTGGCCACTCTTGTTAAATTTCTGGGTTTTCCAGGTGGATTTTAGCTATGATTGAGCAACACTGGCATATTTGAGAGATATGAACAGAAATCTTCAGGGCTAGTTGACCTCAGTAGTATGATGTCACCTCTTCCTACTTCTCCTGGTATTTTATCACTGAGGCTGAAAGCAGTCCAGAAATTAATATTCCAAGACTCCACACATGAATGAACCCAATTCTAATTTATGTCAGAATGTAGCAATTCAAATAAAGTTTTGAGTTGCTGTACATCAAAAAAGGACTAGGAAAAAATAAATTGTCCTCAGGATTTGACTCATGGTCTGCATTCCAGGGTCACCAAAGCCTCAGTTTCAGGGAATCACTGCTGAAGTGGTACTTGAGAGCTATATTCAGATCTTCCTTGACTTAGATCACTCTTGCAATGACGTTTTCAGTGAAAGCAAAAGGTTTTCTATTAATATACTTATTTAATTTTTGATTTGGTTTTAGCTCAGGCTGCCTTAGAAGTTTCCTGTGCTTTGTACCGTGGGCTATATTCATGCCATCTCAAGAACACTTGGCACAGAGGGTGGGTTGCAGACCATGGCTGGTGTTGGCCAGCACAGTCTGGTGTAAGGAAGGCTAGTTTAAATATAGTCAGGCAAATGGCATAACCCATAAATCCATCCTACCACCCAAAAAGGAACAGATTAGATGAGTGAACCTTTGAAGTGAAAGGTGAGCAAACCTACTGTACTGCTGTATCTTAAACCCGTTTCCCTTTCCTGCCATGAAAGAGCTCTCTGAAGTGCATCCGCTTAATTTCCCGTCTTTGCTCACCGCACAACAGCTATTTCTCCGTCTTGCCCTTTGAAAACAAACGTATTTCCACATTAAAAAAGGAAGGCAGAAGGAAGGATTTTTCTACCGAAATTCATTTTTCTCCCTGAATTTTGTGTACCAGGGGTGGTTCACAGCAGCATGCCTCTTGGGCATGGGTTCTTCCATAGAGCTGATGTCACCCCCCAGGGTGATTCAGGCCTCCCACCACGTGAGTCAGCCTCTGTAAGAGCTTATCTTTCCCCACTGACTACAGGGGGAGCCACCAGCGACCAGGATCCTGATCAAGGTGACTCAGTGACTGTGGAAACCCAAGCGAGCTGAATCGCAGCCTGGGGGTTACTAAGTAGATTATGAACACGACACTGCTTTTTAGGATTCAGCATTGCATTTTCTCACTCAACCAGGCTGAACCAGGGCTTTTTTGAAGTGAACCAGTGTTCATTTTTCTGAAATCCAGGGACATTACTCATGTCCCTAGCCATGAAATATGAAAAAAAAGAAGGAAAAGACTTCAGACTCCCCCCTTCCCAACCGTGCTAAAGCCTCCGTCCTGTGCTGTGCAGGGTCTCTTTTAAAATGTAATTTGCCGAATGAGATTTTGATAAATGATGATTCTGTTACGTGAGGCAATAATAGTCCACATCATTGTTTCTAAAATCTTTAGCAGTCTCCTTGCTCTCCTGCTGCAGTATACAGCGTTTCAATGAAATATGCTGTGTCTTCTTTAAAGCAGGAGGACTTGACAGTGTTTTTGAGAATGAGTATCATAGCATGGATTGTAAAAGCATGTACAGAAGCATTTAAAACTAGCAGCATCTGAGTATAACTTTGCAAAGTTAAATTACTGTAATGTCAGAAGGATAAGAAATGTGTTCAGTGTTATGAAATGAACAGATATCCTTGTGCCATATTCAATCCTTATCATTTAATGGCATATAACAATGTTTTGCTGTTAGACAAGCAATCAAATTTTTTTAATGTAAATAACCTTGTCTTAAATCTATTCTACTTTGATCACTGCGTGACTGTAAAAAAACCACAGTGCACCATAATTTTCAAATGGTTTTCAGTCTAGTGGGATATGTGTCAATTGTGGGTGTCTTTCAGAAGCGGGAGGTTTTAATCTAAGCAAAGGAGATCAATGCACAGCACAGGAAGGAAAAGGCATTGCAAGAGTCTTTGAGAAGTTTTAGGCTTCTCTTCCCCTCCCAGCCCTTTCACTCCCCTGTGATATTAAACACGAACTGTTGCCCTTGGCAATGCTGTTTGTAAGTTACAGAGGAATTCTCCACATTGAGGCAAGGATTAAAGCAGAACTAAGTAGCAGAGTTGTTTGAGGGCTTCCTCCAAAGCTCCCTGAAACCCATGTAAAGCCTCCTGGTTTTTTTGTGGTTTTGTTTTCTGGGTTTTTGTTTTTCTTTTTTTTCCAGCAAGACCTCGATCTGTCTGTAACACCCCCAATGAACAGCCTTCAGATTCCTTCTGCTGTTTGCTTTAAGCTTTTGCTCATTCTAGCCATTCTTCCACACTTCTGTGGTCCAGACAGTTGGTTAAAGAACTATAGAAATCACGTGTCCTGAGACTATGTCTGTACCACAGAAACTGAAGGTTTTGCTCTATCCCAAACCAGAACAGTTCTTTGACAGAAGGAAGTATCACCCTACTACAGTGCTTAGTAAAAGAAGCTCAAGTCTGGTTTGATATGCCACTGCAATACAGATGACAATGTCAGCATTTACCAGTGCATGGGAGACCAGGTTTCAATCCTTGGTGTCTCCTGGACACGGTGATTTGGTTTTATTGTGGTAGTACTGAGAAGCTCTCTAAAAATCAGCACCTCACACTGAAAAAAACACAGAGAGGCTCAGAGAGATTGCAATCTAAATTGACAAGACAGATGAAAGATGGGAGGGGAAATAAAGGCAAAAATATATGAAATAACCACCCTGCAAGGTAAATCCATAGAAGATGTGGAACAGGAATTCAGATCTCTCAGCTGCCACCGTGTTCATGCAGCATTCCCCAGCTGCAAGCTGAAGCCTCCACTGCTAAATGCAAGGCTGGGACAGAAAGCACAACATACTAAAAGATGTGTGTGTTGCTTGGACTGTAAGGTTGATCATAGAGCATGGCAACCAGGGCTGGACTTCTTTCTGATCTTGATTCTACCTTTCTGCCTGACTATGGTCAAATCTCCTGTTGTGTTACAACAGTCTCCATGTCAGCTCTGTATGAGCATCCGTGCTCCCCAAACCCAGCAGCAAGTCATTCAGACAAACCCCAAGATACCCTCAAGTATTGGTTTCGGTAATAAAGCATCATCTTTAGTTTTCTTACAAGAAACTGTTGAAGATAAGGTGTTTTCTGTGGAAGGTTTTCATGGCAATGCCCAAAGGAGATTGGCTAAATGGATCATTTTTTTTTTAAATCAAAATAACCTCTCTCCAAAGGTCAATGATCATTTGTTTGATTTGATGTTCCCTCGTTATAATTTCGTAGTTTAAAATTCTTTGAAGTTCCATTTCCCACCCTCCTTTGGTGCTAAGGTGGGAAACATTTTGACAGACTATTAGTTTTCTAAGAACAAGTGTCCTTTCTGGGGTTTTTTATTTGTTTTGTTTTGTTTCCAAGTTTGGTTATAAAATGACTCATACCTATAGTGACACCCACAGACAGTATCTCTAAAAATGATTTAAACAAAATGTATTGCATTTTGCACTTTTTTTCCATTGTTCTTAAGAACTGCATTTGTTCTCATTAAGTCTTAACAAAGATCAGATTGAGCTAGAACTTGGGTAAGAGAGGTGATAAGTTTGCAGATAATAATGCATCTCATCAGTCATGAATTGCACAAATTAATCTTCAGATAGGGGCATGTCATACAAGAATTTACATGCTAGCACTTTAATTGTCAGAAGCTAGTTTCTATTAGGCAGATGGACTGTGAATGAGTAACAGCATTTCCCATTAGTGGAGGGAAAAAGAAAAATTAAGGTAAGTCCGAAAACATTAAGAAAATGCTTTAATAATGTTGTTTAACTTAGCTTGTAATGAGGAGAAAGAGCAAGGCCTTAAGCGAATTAAGACCAAGTCTGCTTTGTTTAATAAATGCTTTCACTGCTTAGAACAAAAGATGTGTATGCAAAAAAGGTAGTCAATAGAAGTACTATACAGGAAAAAGTGTGCAGAAAAGGAAAGGTCTGTTTAAAGGAATACTTTGAAAAGGACAAAAAGAAATTCTCTGAAAAACACTGTCGATTGTTTATTGGGATGAAATTTGAATATTTCATTTTTTTCCGACCGATGCCGGTAAAAAGTGGGTTTTTCCTTCCTGTAATGAAGTGGACCAGAAGGGCCTTTACACTGTGCGTGGTTTGATTTGCATAGGGAAAGAACATGGTTGCCAGATGCCAGCCACAAATCGGTTGCTGTTTTTATGCTGTATTTCGTTATTTTAGCAATTCAGAGCATGAGCTGATCACCATGTGGCTTCAGAAAAGTCCGTGTCCACACCCCGGCATGCCCTGGCAAAATGCAATCCTGCCTTCATGAGATACCAACCCTCAGGGAGTGGTAGCGGCTCACCTGGCGATGCTGAGTGGTGTGGTCCATTGCATGCAGCTGTTAAATAAACGGGACAACCACTGGGGCTATTAAAGATTCACCAGACACAGATTTCTGAGAATAAAAGGATTTGGGCCACATTCTCGCTTGTGATAAACTGGCTTCCAAGAGAAGGTATTGGGGAACAGCACCGGTTTACACCAAGTCAGGGATTATATTATACATACACGCTTTCGTTGTCATTAAGGACTTGTTCAGTTGCTAGACAAAGCTCTGCAGGTCATTAAGGTGGTAGTGCTTTGTACTGTCGTGCTTTTCAGTTATCATCTGAAAGCATTTTTTAAGTATTTATTACACTTTAAAGAAAAATTACGAGGCAGCAACCCAGAGGCAGCTCAGAATTATTACAACCTGTTGTTTTGAAGGTGAATAAAGGAAAGAGAATATGTTTTGCCTAAGGTTACTATGAATCAGAAAAAAATGAGGATTAAAATCAAGGTGATAAAACTGCTAATCTTTGGCTTTAATAACTAAACTGCGGCAGATCCTACCTGTGCTCAGTGTTCATGACTGTCATTTAGACAAGTAATTGAATAAAAGCTAAAGCAAAGGATCAGTCCTCATCCTTGTTACATTTAGGGGGATTTCTTATCATGGATCTAAATGTGACATAAACCCCTAATGAATCTCGTCAGCATTAGGATACATTCTAGATGCTGTTTCCTGACCAGGACTGAAAACTCTGGCTGTGATCCATCAAAGTAACCAAACAGATCAATAAACATACAAATCTTGTCATTTAAAGGGATGACAATTTGTTTATATGCATTTACTGTTGTCTATGTTTGCAGCAACAGAGGTTTAGGACTTCAGAAATAATTTGTCCCTTTCTTGCAATACTGTCCAGACACTTGGGGTAGTTCTGTTGTCACACTTTGTTTAAAAATCATTTATACGTGTACAGAGAGTATTGCACCATTTTATCTTAGCACATGAAAGCACTGGCTTTTGGGATGCTACCCCATGTTTTGACCTATGATTTCTCTGATGAGCTTGTCTTTTCTTACTATCTGTGTAAATAGATGACAAACTCTATACTTTTTGTTTTAATTTTCTCTAAACAAACCTCATGGCTAATCTGTAATTCATTTGCTTGTTTTTAATGTATTTTATATGGCTCCTTTTCCTACAGTTGTTTTGTTTTATTTTTTATTTTTGATGTTTTTTTAAAGTGAAACACACAGATAACATTCCCATTTCCTAATGCCTAATAACATTTAATGTCCTCTATTACAAATGATCCTGTATGTCTTGAACTGATGAGATATTTTGCCTGAGAAATATTTTCACATTACCCCAGCGAAAATATTTATATACAAAATATACTGAGTAATAACTCGTTTCTGAAAATTTTCATAAGTGGTAAGTCACTAGGAACAAGCAAATGTTTTTTCTTGAATTCAATGAAGCTGTAAAGCTTTTTGTCTGTTTTCCTATTCCCATCAGAAATGCTAATCTTGAACAGTATTTGGTCTTGTTTTAAGAAAGTAGAAAATTGCAAAATTGAGTAATCTTTAGATGTAAGGAGTGGATTACATTTTCATTCAGTGTTTTAAATTATGTAATTGTAATAGAGGCTCTAAGGAGAAGTATACACATGAACTGTTACTTTCTCTTTTGGTTCCTCTGCTTGTTAATCTCGTAAAATTTCACCATCTTTAAGAACTGCATATGTACGTACAAAGCGAGGAAGAAAAAGAAATTATCTTCCTGATTTATCTTCTGGCCACCCCCTCTATGGCTACCTACTTCCGAATTATTCTTCCAGTATAGGGGATGAGGATGAATGAGCTCCTCCACAGCTTTGTCAGTCTTGTTTTTTAAAAGTGAATGTGTAAATGAAGTCAGATGAGCAAAGTCCTGAAAGCACCCAATTGCCTTTGCCAGTTATAAAGGGCATCCAGGGTGACTGGTGCAGTGGCACACACAGTCATCCCCCAACCCCATAACAACTTGATCCTGTCTAGGATAGAGATAAAGCTTATCAAACAGAAAGCCACTTCCACACACCGCCACGCTTGGTGCTGATAGGAATTTCTTATGTGTAGGAACATCGTAAGTTGTGGCAAGATTTTCTTTATGTCATGATAGGTTATTAGGGTGGTGGATGATTTCAGCTCTGTTTTTTCTAGTGACTTCAATGAGATTTAGATCAAATGCCAAACTCCTTGTTGTCCAAGGTTTTTTGGTAAAGTCAGAAAATCTGTCCCTTTAACACACACAAAATTCATAAGTTGCAGTATACACGTGGCTGGAAGGGATACTATGTGGTAACCAGTAGGATTAATTTGACTCACAGAATGGGGTGATGAAGCTGCGAGTAAAATTCCTCAACATCATAAGACAGAAAGTTAAACCAAATTTCCTAATATACATATTTGAGATAATTATGTTTTAGGCCTTGCTTTGCATTTTTAGTGAAAGAAACACGCATTTCCGAGCAGCAGAGAGCACAGCACTCATTTGGTGGTAAACAGGGTAAACTCTGAGCACCTGAGAGCTTACAAGGAATGCAGAGGACTCCTTTCAGGATCCTCCGTGGTTCACGGTGGTAGATATTTGGTAAGTAACCAGAAAAATTATGTTAACAGTCATCCAAAAACCTGTTGTAGCCAACCTAGGAGTAGAATATATTTTGCAGAACAGAATGGTTACAATCCCACCCTTTGTGTGTTTGATTCAAACACACCAATGTTATATACCGCAGGCTGATAAATGGAGCTGAAATATCGGTAAAAGAACAGAGTTTTTAACCATGCATAACAGAGAAACAAATTGTTAAACTTACTCAATTCTAAAGGCCTTTTCCATAATTTTTGCTAATGTAAAAGACTCCTGAGGCAACAAGACAGCTTACCTGCCAGCTTTGACATTTCTATAACCAAAGCAATATTTCAGAAGCCTTGCACTATAAATCTGATGTTGATTTGAATTTCCTGAAAGTAATAAATGATCCAATTAGAAAACAAACAAAAAGGTGAGAATAATTATGCTGTTTATTCTTCCATGATGATAAGGTGAGCTTGACAAGACAGAATGCTCTTCCTAAACCCAGAGTCTGCCTATGCTTGCAATTGATCTTAGGAGTTAAAGGTTTTGTTTGCCTTTTTAACGCACCAAGTTAAAATATATTGCCTTGATAGAGATGTTGAGAAGCAGTTTGCTTACAGTTTCTCATACCCTTCATTTTATATTCCTTTTACTGCAGAATTTCAAAAGCATTTGGGGGTATATTATCTATGTAGAAGTAAGTCTTACACTGCAATGATTTACAGTAGCACAGCGTTTAAAATCCCTTCTCAACAGCTCTTTTCTGCACATTATCATTCATAAATTGGAATTATTGCATTGTTAATTAATTGTAGAGATTATTTTTTAAAATGAAAAAAACCCGCAAACCACAAAAAGTAAGAAGGCTGGTTTTCCAGCTCCCTTTTTGCATGTATAGGTGCAATCAAAATTAAAAGTTATTCTGCTATTCTGCTAAAGCACCATTTTGCAAACCATTGATTCTTGGATTTTCTGAGGTTTCATCATGCATAGTTTGCAAGAATCAGAGCAAAATGTTGTGCAGTGTTTTCTGTGGACATTGGTGAGTCCAATCCAAAGCCAGCTATGCTTCAATAGGTGTGGGTAGACATTCTGTGGTCAAATTAGGACCCAGCCCTCAGAAAGCACTAGGAATTGCAGGACTCCTCTCTCTGTCTCAGTAGTTTCTTACAGATATATTTGTTGTGTAGATCATCTGTTGGGTTGTTTCAGAACAAAAAAAAAAAACAAACCACAAAATGACCCACACAATTAAAAAACCCCAAAGCAACCCCATCTTAGACCCACTAACTGTCCTACTCTGTTTATGAACACGCGAGCAGCACTTGGTCTAGTCTTCTCAAAATCTAGGTCTGGGGGGCTCTATTGTGGTTTCTATTCCATCCATTTCACAAGAACTTATCATATTCTTGTCTTGATTTTTCCAGTGTCACAGGTACCAAGACCTCAAAAGCGAGACTCTAGGGAAAGCAGTAGCCATTTTAGAGGTCTGATGAAACACCTTATGCCTGTGCGTAGATGCAGGCTGAATAGCAAACCCAGCAGCTGGTGGTTGATCATTTGATTCAGGGCACTTTGCTTTACCTTGTAACTGGGAGCTGTATTGTGCCACTAGAGTTTAAGTTGAAGTTGCAGGGAACTTAAGTAGTTTAGCCCTCATTCAGCTTAGCCGAGTTTAGCTTCCAGGAGGTGTCTCAAAGGTGCTAGTGGATTTGATTTTGGAGTCACCAAGTGTCATGTTCATGCTAGTCAAAGTAAGAGGAAGGCACCACTGAACTCTTCAAAAATCAGCTCGGAAGGGCCATCAGATCTGTATTGCAGGAGATACAGAATATCTTTGCTGTGACTCACGGTGGTTTCCTATGGTATTCTCCAGGAGCCACATAAACCCCACCTAACGATTCTCTTCTAAGAGTTAGACATTTGCTGTAAACCAGACTGAAGAGTTTCCTTGGTAGGAAATGGAGAAGGACAGAACTACCCTAGAGTGTCAAGTCGTGCTGTTTGCTTGAGGTATCTCTTTCAGGGCTTGGTGGTACTTACACCTTCTCTCCATGCACGTGCATTCATCCTAGATGCCAGCTTTCAAATAGATGTCTATCTAGTAGGCAACTAGGACCAACTCAGATGAATCCTCACCTTTGGGGATGATAATAAAAAGCTCAAAAGTTGGTCTGTGTGCAACAAAAATATAAATAAACCCCTGTTTTTGTCAAAATGCAAATCTGAGGCAATCTTGCTGAATGATTGGTTGACTATTTGCTGTCCATTCCTCTCCCATGGTTTTTGGGGTGTTTTGTTGTTTTTTTTTTTACTTACTGATTTTTTAAAAAATCATCAGAAGAGTAGAAGTTCAGAAGATATTGAATCCTGAGGAAGTCTTTAAAAATAGGCAGCTGAATAATGAGAAAGCTCTGATTAGTCTGGACTGAGGGAAGTGCCCTGGTATGACACAGTGCCAGGGAGGTCATGGAAGGCATAGATGTAATTGAATGTCCAGCCTGTGGGAAACTGACACTGAAAGGCTTCAGAAACAGAATTCAATAGTTTCACAGTTCACAGAATTTAATTTTTGGCTATTGCGTGTGCAGTAGAAAACAGAAATCTCAATCCATAACATGGATGTTTCAGTTTTAATTCAATAATAATAACAGCACCAGCATCAGTTTAAAAACGAACAACAGATCATTAGAAAGATGTCAAAATAAGAAGACGGTCTGTTGTTTTGCACAGAACCACGGCTGTATGTTTCCACTGGGTTGTCTTTGTACTCATTTGCACCAGGCGAGGTGGGAGTAGAAGTCTGTGCTGGGGTGGAGGACAGTAACAATTTCCACCCACTTTGCTCTCTGACTGTGCGGAGCGCAGGGCAGCCGTGAATCAAGCCCAGTAACTCCATTCCTGAGCTCTGAGGTTGCTCTAAATGCTTTCAACACCAGGTTTTGTTTTGCCACATCTTATAAAAACGGACCTGCATTTATTGTTCTCAGAGTTTTACTTTTTTTTCCCCCGCTGCATTGCTATAAAAATTGTTTCATTCTTATTCTAATATTGTGGGCTTCAAGAACAGGTCTCCTTGCCTAGCATTCCCCTGAAATATGAAAGAAATGCCCTCTGCAGCAAGCTTAACACTGCTATCATCTGCATAATAAAGATAGGCTGTATGTATAGAATATGCATACACACGTATAAATTTATACTGATATACTCTGTGGGCACAAAGATAAACAGAGTAAGAATCACAGTAGCAGAATAGAGGAAGAGACCTGTAACTCAGTGACTGACATCAAGAACAGATCTCATCTGTCAAATGACTGAATTGAGAGACTTTTATGAACATCTCTTCTAGGACAAAGTACTTTATATGTGAAAAATAAATGTATGCACACACCTGACAGTGTGTGATTTCCCTAACAATTCCATAGCAAAGTTGTTTCTCATTCTTTCGTTCTTCTCCCCGCTCCCCCCCCCCCCTTTTTTAGAGTATAACTCATAACCCATGTGAAGTGCTTGCCATCCACTCGGTCTTTGTAGGCTTTCCGAGTTTGGCTGCTGAAATTATCCCGTCCTACAGCTTGCAAGATTGTTTGGCAAGGTTTGCTGCTGATCAGCAGTCTCTTACAAGGCCGGCGATGTAATTTATAGGCACCCTTCTGCTTAGTCCTCTGTAACTCCAGTGAACGGCGACACCATTCATCCATAGCTGTTCGCAGTTCCTAGAGCCAAAGCAGCTACCTCCAGGAAGAGCCCGCTGGTGGCAGAGCCACACGCCATTCGTAGTTTCCCTTGCTGTCGCTGCCTGACAGCAAATAACATCCAAAAAAAAAAAAACCCAAACAACCTAACAAAGGAACTTTGCCAGGCTGTCACACCGCACTGGAAAGGGGCATCTGCCTAAATCCAGGGATTTTTGCCGAATTCCTGCGCCTTTGCCTTTACACCCGTCCTTGCTGAGGCTTCTTCCCGCTCTGGACGGCACCCCTGCGCAGGGCAGCCGAGCCACTGCGGGCAGGTCCTGTGGCTGGAGCTGCCATGGGACACACGCCGCGCTCGCCAGCCCTGGCCTTGCCAGCAAGAGAAACCGAAGCGGAGGCTGATGCCATCCCTCTCCCGACTGGTGTAAACGAAGCTGTTACTGCCCCATAAGGAGCTCCTCGCTGAAACTGAGACTTGAGAACTGCCCTGCCCAGGGAGCCCATTTCACTTGGTGCAGTACTGGAGCGAGGCACGGAGCTGGAGAGCTGCTCCAGCACGAAAAAAAGCATAGCTGGGACTGAGGGGGAAGCTGATCTTTCGCATTTCTCAAAAAGTTAAGACAGTGTTGCTCTTTCAGCGGTAATTATGCTAATTCCTGTGCTTATAAACTTGTCTTTGTCCATGAAGATTGCTTGGAATTTGTAGCAAGCCGTATTTTCCCCAGCCAGTCAGAGGGTTTCTTGTCTCCGTCCTTGGCTTTTTGGATTCCCTTAGAGGATAGATAGCCTCTGGAGATGCTCTGTGGATCTCCTAGGAAGCACTGCTGGCCCTGGCTGCCTTTCGCAGCCTTGCCTGGGTGTGCGTGCTCCAACAGACCAGCCAAACCTGACCGCTGCTCCAATGCTGATGTTTCACCTCTTTGCCTCTTCTAAGCACTGCTGTGCTGCCTCACGTGCAAGCCTTGCAGCCCCCCGCTGCGTTGCCAAGCCTGCCTGCAGCCTGGCTGGGGCGGCTGCTCCCACGCTGAGCTCCGCAGCGCTCCGGAGAAACCCATCTGTTCCACCTGAACAGGCTGCGAGCGAAGCTCGGCCGCTCTGCCTGCTCTGGGAGAGAAATCACAGGCTGAGAAAGCCTTACTGGAAGTCTGGCAAAGGGGAGAGGTGGATGTGAACAGGATTTGGAAACAAGGATTTTTCCAGAGAGAAGCTCACTTAGAGAGGAAGAAACGTTTCTCTGGTGTGTGGGTTTTAGAGGGACTGCAGGTCCAAAGTCGAGGGAGGATGAAGCACCTCTGCAGGAGAGGGCTGGGGGATCCTTTGAGAGGGACAGATTAACGGTCGTTTTTCTCTTCCAAATATACTGGATTTTAGAGCCGATTTATATGTAGTTTCTCTGAAAAAAGCTTACAGGTATCTCTGCTGCAGGTTCAGTCACCTGTGGACTCTGCCACCATGTCACCGGTGGAAAGGACAGCTGCATGGGTTCTCAATAATGGACAGTATGAAGAAGTAGAGGAGGACGCAGAGCAGAATCCAGATGAAGTCAAGCATGCTGAGAAGGTAGATTTTATTCTGTATGCAGCCAACTCGAGGGCTGGTCCTGTCCACCCTACAGCTGAGTTCAGAACAGCTGCTGCAACAGCCGTGCTTTCAAACACGGGTTGTGCTGGCTTAACTTCCTGCTGTACATGCTGTCACATCCCTGTAGTACAGTATCCCATACTATAGATTAACCCATGTACGGGCTGTAACGTGTCAAATGGGTGCAGACTGACACAGCTGAGAGTTTGTACATGACAGGCTGGTATTTGGCACTTCTGTGCATCGTGAGTCACGCTGCCTAAGTGTATTAGATCCTGCTCAGATCGTTATTTTTTTAATGACAGTACTATAGCTGCAGCATACTGCCTTTCTTCTGTGTTTGCAAAAAATTTTAGTGATCATTGAAGTCCATTTAAAAAAAAAAAAAAATCACGATTGTTAACCCAGCTGAGTCTAGCTTAGGATACGCTCAGTGATTGTACAAGGCTCTGTAAATGCAACCTGGTCTTTGTCAGTAGCTGCATTCAGGTTTTGTCTTGTCTTTGTCTGCCTCCCCTGCAGCAAATGCCTGTCGTCAAGGTAGGACAGTATTTCTGGGCTACACAGAAACGTCCATGATCCCTCTTTTTAAAGCCTATTTACTTTCAGGAGTAGATACCATTTTTCCGAATACGGGTACATCTATATGCCGCTATGGTGATGAAGGTTTGGTAAGAGGTTTGGTATTTTGAGAAGGCAGAGAGTGAGGAGCACATCTGGTGGACAAGCAGCAGGAACACGGCATTGTTAGGAAAAGCAAATGAACCCAAACCAAAGTGGAATATGTTGAGATTCATTGCACTACTGCAGAAGTGACTGTCCACAGAGACCATAAGTAGAACAAAGCCTCAGCCAAGTAAACTTCCAGGCTCTGCTCTGCAGTGAATGATTTACTCCATCTTCACACGTGGTTTCACCTTTATTAGGTACTGAAGAGTGAGTTGTTTGGGTGCCACATACCGGTCCAGTTTGGAAGTCTGGCTGCCCAGGACATATTTACAGTCGAGCAGCATTGGCAGCTTCTGTCTGGGAACTGCCTGAGTCTGGACTAACTGGGGATGTTACCAGTCAGGGCTGAGGAGCGGTGTGGGAGCTCTCTGGCTGCTTTACCTGTGCTGCAGAATGGCCCCCTGCACAGTGGGAATACCATAATGTCAGTGGGAGCCTGCGTGCTCCGTGCCCGTGGCTGCCCACGGTCATTTGCTTGTTATTCCCTTTACTTCCATCAATTTATTTTTCATGAAAAAAACCCAATGTCCTTTGAACAGCAGCAGCAGATTATAAGGATCCGGACTCTTTCCTTTGCATCTGAATCTTTCCTTTCCACGTGCAGTATGAACAAGAGATTGCGAAGCTGAAGGAGCGCCTGAAGGTGTCGAGCCGCCGGCTGGAGGAGTACGAGCGGCGGCTCCTGGTGCAAGAGCAGCAAATGCAGAAGCTGCTGATGGAGTACAAGTCTAGGCTGGAAGACAGTGAGGAGAGACTGCGCAGGCAACAGGAGGAGAAGGACAGCCAGATGAAAAGCATCATCAGCAGGTGAGGCTTTGGGAAGTTTGGGACTGCGCGGGACGAGCAGCTCCCCTGTGTCGCGTGTTTGCTTTCATGCTGAGGAAGGTAGTTGCGTGACCTTGACATCTCTGGCCTGATACCATCCTGCCTTAGAGATGAAGAAATGGGGATGCAGGTGTGGAAACTTGCCTCAGATTGCCAGGAGAGCAAAGGAAAAGGTTTAGGAATATTTAACCCTGGTCTCTGTTATACTTATAACGGGGTTTTTTACTTTTTGTTTGGAATCTGTACTCAGGGCAATAGTTTTTCAGAGCGGTTGCATTTTTGGCAGCGTCTGTTTTGAGCACGACAAAGTTAGGCAATTGGGAGTGTCAGATGGATAGAGAAGCTTTTCTGAGTGCAGCAGAATTCTTCTCTGGCAGAGCCAGGACAAGCAGAGAGGTCAAACCGACATGCTAGAGTACCTGAAACACTCTGGAACAGTATTCAGCTTTCAGCTGTCCTAATTTGTACCTCTTCGCTTACCAGACTCATGGCAGTTGAAGAGGAGCTGAAGAAGGATCATGCAGAGATGCAAGCTGTCATCGATGCAAAGCAGAAAATTATTGATGCGCAGGTAAGGAGCTCAGGATCTCCAAGAACCAAGTGTTCTGTGCCTGGACCCCATTCTTCTCCCCTGTCCTCTCCCCCCAGCGTTGTATCTTAACTCCCCAGCCAGTGTTGGCCCGTGGTGTTGCACATGTGACTTACTGCCTTCTAGGAGAGAATTGGGGTTTTGAATTCATAAAGGCTGCACTGTCTGACACTGGGTTTTTGAGACAGCCTGACAACAAATCACAGGACTGATGGCTTCTCTAAAACCTTTTCTGTCTTGTGAGGTCCCAAGGGGGTGAAGGAAGAGCGGTGCATTGTGTAGCCATTGTTCCAAGCGTGGGGCTGGGAACTCTGGAAAAGCTCTGCCTCATACCAGCATAAATTGCCATGTGCATGCATCTCAGCTATGCAAGCTAAGAGCATGGCTTTTGAACGTTCTCAAGAAAAGAGAATGCTTGCAATGGAGCATTGCCCTGTGTGATGTCCTGTGTGGCATTTCACCCCATCTGACCGTCCCCGTCAGGCCTGGAGAAATGCCCGCGCTGCCACAGCCCTGCAGTGCTTGCCGCAGCCAACACCAGTTAGCTGTGGGAAGCGGGACCCAGCGGGCAATGCATGCGGGTGTATTGTGTGGGATCATTCCAGCTTTTCTTCTGTGTCTGTGCTGATCCCAGAGAGCAAAGCTTGTTTGAGAGAACCCGAGGCTGGTTTGATATTTGCCTGCCATGTTATGTTTGTGATATTTGCGTTTGGAGGACATCTTTCCTGCTTCTGGGCTTTCCAGTAGTTCCAACTGTAAACTTTCCTGAAAGGATAATCTTAAGGAGGTGACCTGTTTCAGGAATAACCCAGGTTATTTCAGAAAGTTGTCTCCCTACGCAGCGTGGCAGGATGGGGAGCCTCAGCTGAACATTGTTAAATCTGGTGTATTGGAGTAGAGGTATAAGTGAGCACAAAAGGACATCCTTCAGCCACACTTTTTTTTTTTTTTTCCCTGTTGAATGGCCAGTAATAATAGAAACGTTTGAGCTCACGTAGAACTGTAGGGAAAAATATAAAATAGAGAAAAAAAGCTGTGTTTTCAAAAGCCTGGTAACACCAAGGAGGATATTTATAGCAGATTCCTTTTTTGATAATTTGAAAAGTTCTGGGTTTCCTGCTGCCTCTGCCCATTTTCCCACAGTTCTTTAGAAAGACTGTTCATGAAAGCTGGATTTTTGGATCCCTGCCATCTCATCTGAATAAATCACTTGTGTACAATTACATGGCACTTCTGTTACCTAGCCTTGCAGGATAAAAAGAAAAGCCTACTGGAATTACACCATGTGTAGTTCCTAGTTCTTGTGCAAGATGCTCTGCATGGAGGCACCAGTGTAGCCAACCTTTCTAGGTGCAGCTCAAGGTTAAGTCCTTGCTGCGAGGGCTTGCACTCGGAATGCCGAGTGGGAGAGTGCAGTGCTGGAGGGTCCACAGGAATGTAGCCAGGCACTGTATTTTTACGTTTTCTTGGGGGAGGGGAACAGTACAGCAGCTTCCAAGGTGATCAAGGATCATGGCAAGTGTAAGCTGGAGTAGGAAGTTGGATGTGCTGGGCTTGTTTTTTTGGAGATGGGCACAGTCAGGGCACCTTGCTGATGGAATGGCAGCTCATCCAGACAGCAGCCTGCTGTTTGAAGGTGGGTGATGCCTTTTGCACCTGCCTCAAGAAGGTGAAAGGAGCACTGAGCAAACTCACAGAAAGGGATTTTTGGAGGGGAGGATTTGAGAGAGAGTGACAGTAAGCACCCTTTGTTAGCTGGCTGTGTCAGCAGGCGCTCAGGCTCAGTGTGAGGTTAGGGACCAGCCTGATCCCCCAGTGTCACCAGCTGGCAGAGGGGACTGCTGCTGGCTTGTCAGACCCTCGGGGCCAGGACGGTGTGCTCCTTGATCACACTTGATCAAATGGTGCATCGTTTATCCCCTGCAGTGGAAACTGTTGAAAGAACAGTAGCAAAACAGTAGCATTAACAATTCCTCTTTTAATCTGACAACTTTTCTTCCGAAGTGCTGTTAGCTGCTAGGGCAGGTGAGGTTATCGGCAAACCTCAAGTGCTTCAAGGTCAATCAGTTCATGGGGGAAGCTTGGTTGTCATTGCCCTTCCGTGGGTACCTGAGCAGAAGAGGAAAATGTGGAAGGATTCAGAACAGACACACCAGAGGAGCCCAGGTGTCCGCTGGGGCCTGTAGCCTCTTAAGTTTGCCTGGAAGATTTTTCCTTAGGCTGTGATTTGTTTGGCAGCGGGATATGGCAGCAGCCAGAGAAGAGAGGGCCTTCTGTACGTCAGACGTGAGGAGTGGAGTTGGAACCTGGCTTATCACAGCTGCCTGAAGGCTTCAGTGCCTGCTAGGAAGCAGCGGTAGCCCAGGCTTCTTGTGCTTAGTTACATCGATCGGCACAAGATGCTTTTCGGGATTTGCTCTCGTGTTGTGGTCGGGTGCAGCACCCGCTACTGCGCCAGCACCCGAGGCCAGCCGTGTTCTCCGTCTGCGTGCCGTTGGCACTGGTGTGTGCTGGGCAGCCCCAGGCTGGTGTTGGGAGCAGGGGCTGGGTCCGCCTACGCTCTCCATGGGGCAGCGGAGCTGCAAAGAGCACCAGCCCAGTTGCTATTGCAAGTGACATCTCCGCTGTGTTAAATTACAGGTCATAAATGGGGATGAGATAATTCCAACAGGCAAGTAAACCCAATCAGTTCTCTAGCTGAGCAGTACCCAGTCCTGGCCCAGCGCGCTGACCTCCTACCCATTCCAGCTCCTCCCGCTCCGTGTGCCCAATTCATGTGTGTTAGAGATGTGTTCGTTAGATTGTATTTTCCTTTGAGCGAGACGGTGCCTCTACTCACCGAGCTCATGCTTTTAAGATTGATTTTTCCAAGTGTAGATTTCCAGCTGTTTCGCACGCCGGCATAGTGAGCACTTATCAGTGCCAGAAAATAACCAGCCTTAAATTTTTAACTCTTGGGAAAGCTATATTCTTCGGAAATAAATTTTCATTCGAAATTTTATATTCCACTGGAATTTAGTCTGGCGAGGAGGAGCTTTAAGTTGCCAAAGAGCACAGTTCTGCTAAGAGGGCTTGTTTTGCAGGATTTATCTCTGCATGGGAGGGAATGCTAAGGCCTTTTCCTCCTCCGTTGGTCTGTTCTCTCTGCTCACATCGGCTGGATCAGGGCAAGTGCTGGGGCAGGCTGTAGCCTGCCTGGCTGTTGGTTTCTAGTGCCTCCTCCCCCATTTGCTCTGAGCTGGGTCTCTTCAGGGCTGTAATACAAGCAGTACTTAAATTCTGCTTTGGTTTTGCACCCTCACGCTTACCCCCGGGGGGAAGCCCGCTGAGAAAAGCAAACATGACTCGATTACTGATGCACCACGCAGCTGATATGCTGGGATCAAAATCTCAGGGGGCTGTTGCGGCACTTTGGTCTCCTGAGCAGTATGTCTGAACTATCCCTTAATGTCTGTGCCTTCTGTGCATCGTTTTTCCTTCCATTTTGTTTCTCAGTGGGCTGGACTGGGAAGAATTCCTGCACGCAGCTTTTTTTCATTCAAAGAAATTAGAAATTTTTCCTTCTGGAAGAAAAAAAGCCAATCAGCTGGTAGCAAGGAGAGCATATTTACCCTTTGCCATCTCTATTGCTGCTTTGTGTGGCTGCATCTTTTTTTTTTTTTTTCTTAGGGAAGATGAAAATTGTCATTTCTGATCGTGTCACCAACTCTTTGGCTTGACACACGCCCCACACACACCCCCAGTGCTTTATCCCACTGCAGATAATCTAGCTGTTAGCAGGCTGGGTTTTGTTGATGGCTTTTTTTTTTTTTTTTATAAATTTAGTACACCTCTTTTAGCTTTCAGCTAAAAGTAGAGGCTAGCACTTTGTGAGCGAGAAGAATCAAAATGGGCGTGTGGGAGCCCTGGATTCGGCGGAGCCCGGGAGTCCTCCGAGCTGGAATGGGTCTAGGAGCAGTGTGTTCAGTGTTTGTTCTTGTGTTCTGTCGATGGCATCTCCCCTCCACCCACACCGCCCTCTTCCCCTTCACCTCAAATAACCCCTTAGTTTTAGCTTTTGGCTGCTTCTTCTCTATGTTGCTGTTGCACCCTCAATCCTGCTGGTGACTGCAGGCTGCCATTATCTGCTTTTTTATTTTTATTTATTTATTTCAAGCATACCATGAGTTTATTCTGAGCACACTCCATCCGAAGCACAGAGACAATGGCCGTTAGATACCACTCGCACTTTTCTCTGCCAGATGAAACCTCCACCACTTTTGTTTTCTGCTGCCTGTTTCTGTTTTTCTAACATAGATTAAAAAAAAATAAATTGGCTATCATTGTTATTAACACCAACGCCCTTCCCCTCCCCTCTGCTGGCTAAATAGTGCGTGTCCATCTGCCTCGGCTGGAGGCTGCCTGGACAAAGCCACTGTGACCAGACCAATTCACCAATGTAACTGTGACTCACCGTCACCTCCCGTCATGCCAAAAGGCCAGGAGGGCCAGGCCAGCCTGGGGAAAGCCCGTGGCACGCAGGGGGGGCCGCGTTACCCCAAGAAAACAGAAAGAGGCAGACATCCCATCTTAGCAGAGAATGTTAGCCAAGCTGCCTCTGCCTAGAAATCACCTGAAGACACTGTCACAGCCCCAGGTCCTGGAAGTTCCCCGTGGAGCAGGCTTGTGGGGCAAAGGTGTTTCGCTGGCGAAGGAGCTCTGACTTTGTGGGGTGTTTGTTGCAGGAGAAGCGGATCGTGTCCCTGGACTCTGCCAACACGCGGCTGATGAGTGCCCTGACGCAGGTGAAGGAGCGCTACAGCATGCAAGTCCGCAATGGCATCTCCCCCACCAATCCCACCAAGCTTTCCATCACGGAGAATGGTGAATTCAAAAACAGCAGCTGCTAACTGGGCAGATGCTGACGGCCATCTCCCCAGAAGGGCAGGAGGGAGCAGACTCAAGAAACCTTCAACATAGCCCCCCCTTCCCCTTACAGGTTTACATAATGCTGCTAATAAAATGGGAAAAAAAAAAAAAAAAAAAAGAGCAAGAAGAACTCTGAAAGGTGGGCTTTAACCCCCCACTCAAGGCCAGGAGAACTGGGCTCCCAAGAACAAGTCCTTCCATATCACTGTGTAAATAGAGGGAGCTCTTGGGTCATGTACAGAAAATGCCGATGTAATATACCAAAAGGAAGTGAATACTGTAGATTTTTTTAATTATTGCTATTTTTATTATTATTTTTTTTTTTTCCTCTTGTTGAAAGCACTGCAGTCCTTGGAGGAGGAAGAGGGGGGTGTGAGTGCATGTGTGTTGTGGGTGCGAGAGCGAGCGAGCAGCAGTGGGTTACGTCAGGCAGCGGCTGTATATATCAGGCTGGCTGATACAAGTACACGAGTGGAGTGAAATAGCGGTGAAATGAATCCTGTAACAAAACTCATCTGCTGGTTTTATTCCCCTCTTCTCTAGCTGTTCTTTACCTGAATGCAAACTCGATAGCAAACATTTTTAGCAAGAAAATCGGCTCTTGCTGGATCCTGTACCTACTCTCGGTAGGGCTCTGGCAAAAAATTGCCAGTCTCTTTTGAACAAGGTGAAAACTTGGAGCAGCAAGCGTGTTTCCTTGCATTTGCACACAGTCAGGCTTCCCATCAAACAGACAGGGGGAATCTGCAGTTTTTCGAGGTAGGATTCTTTCTTTTTTACCCCAGTTCTAATGCAGTTTTATATTTTCTGTTTTGAGAATTTACAGACCTGTAAATACTTTTTTTAAAAATTTCTATCAAGCCCCCACTTTACGGCCCCCTTCAGTGGTGCCCTGAATTCATTCCCTGCGCTCCATCAGGAACAGCCAGGTTAATGCTCTGAGGAGGGGGCTGGCCGAAGGCGCCCACGCCCAGCAAAGTATGCAAAATCTCCTTTTTCCAGGCAAATTTCAATCTTTTAACTCTTGTTCAATTTCATTGTTTCAGCCACTAGCTTAGCCAGTCTGCTTCCAATGAAAGATGCTTTCTGCACGTTTGTGTTAAAAGATCTTACATTTCCACTGAATTTTTTTTCCTTTTTTCTGGATACTTTTAAAGGGTTTTTTTGAAGTTCTGTACACACCATTTTTTTGTTAAGGAGTTTTGACTAAGCTTTCATCTCCAATAACTTCCAGTTGCATTTCATAGAAGCATACTTAAAGGCTATATGTGAATGCATATATAATGACAAAGTGACCTTCTCGTGGAAGATAACGACGTTCTCAAACTGTAAAAGATTAACAATAAATGGCACAGTATCGTCCATTCTCATGATTTCATCAAATGTTACAATATTTAGTTTGGTTTTTTTAAAGCCCTAGATTCTGGAAGCAAGTAGTAGTGCGTGAATCTTCACTTTCACCTTTTGGTGTACGTTTCTAGCCCCCAAACTCAAAAAGTGTATGAAATTATTGCGACAGCACTTGAAATTTAGAATTATAGAAATAGAATAGTGAGTGTGATGAACCATTCCAACATGTTATGGAAATGAGAGCTTGGAAAAGTTGGCTGCAGAACGAGACAAGACCTTGAGCGGGTGCCTGGGCACGGGGGGTGTTCAGCACGGTCAGGCTGCAAGCTAACGAGGTGGCTGGGGGGCACCTGGCTAAACCCCCACAGCCTGCAGTACAGGAAGGTCAGAGCTGGGGATCTGCTCAGCCTTTCTGGCCTTAGCTTCTGAATCTCTAAAACTGCCCTACATTACAAAGGTGGCCGTTCTAAGCCAATGTCTTGACCTCCTGAAAGTGACACATGTTGCCTTGACCAGGAAGGATTGGCAGTGCCCAGGACCCAGCTCAGCATCCGTGGTCAGGTTGGTTTGGTCTTCGGCAATGCGTTTCTCTCGCCTCCGTGAAACTGTTGCGGTATGTCACTGTTCAGCCTGACTCTTGTGTCACGATACTCCGGTTAAACACCATCGCAGGAGTGTGTTACATCACTAACTGTGCATCAGTACAGAAGCCGCATCTCCTGCGCTGTAGGATGTATAAGAAAAATGTGTATGAATCTCTCCCAGCAAAGCCCCCCCAAAAAAAATCTCTCCCAAAAAGCCTTCTTTGGAGAAGACTTGGCTGCAGGAAGCTGGGGTTTGCATTTCATGCTTGGCCTGTCAGATGCGTGTGCCTTGGTACGTGGGCCAGGGAGCATCCCTGTCTTGTTCCCGGTGTGTCACAGCCAAGGCAGCGCTGCCTGGCGCACCTGGGGCTGTGCTCTGCATGTGCTGAGTAGCGATTACTTTTCCATACTTCCCAAACCATCTTCCAGCTCTGGGTCATTGCTGACATCTGATACGTTCTTCCTCAAACTGTGCCTTTGAGTTCCTCCTCCTTTCCTTCTCCCTTCGTGCATCACAGCTGTCAGCAGTCTGTCAAGTGTGTATCGATCTGTCTTGTGAGTAGCTCTCTTGTACAAGTAACCTTTGCAAACCCTTTTTGTTGAGTACTTTGGTGTGATCTGCATCCCTCCATCGCTGTGTACGGTAATTAGACAGCTTCATCGTGCATCAAGTTGTTCCCCAGAGTAGCCTTTTCAGATGGGTAGATGCATCGCTCACTTAATACGCGGTGCAAAGAGGATGGGTGTTCTGTGACGGGGACCTAAGAGCAAGCGGCTGTAGGAGTGCGTTGACTAGGATACGGCAGAAGCGGACACGTCATTCTGGTGGTGTTGGTCTAACGTGAACTGGGGAAGCACATTTAACCAGAGCTCCCCAGCTGTCTGGTAATCCATCAGAGGTCACTGCCTGAGCTGTGCGGTTTGATGCTGAAGACCCCAAAGCATCCACTTTGGTTTCTGCAGAGAAATGCAACAGGGGCAATGTTTCAGCCCTGATTTCTAGAGGGGAAATAATACCTGCCCCAAGATCGATATGTTTTGGCAAGGTCTTCAGTAATGTATCTTTCTAAAAATATACCTTCTCTGTATTTCTTAGGCTTGTAGAATGCTCGTAGGGAAAAGCTGCTATTCTAAAACAGCCTGAGCCATCGGTGTCATCCTCACAGCTTGTTGCTAGGCTGGTTATTTCTTTCCTATTTCAGTTTCTACTCTAAAGTGCAACGTGTGCTCCCCTCTTAACTCCCACTGTAGAGGAGAAACTGTCTGTCGACCCAAGAGGGGGTGAAGGTTGCAGGCTCGCAGTGCTGCAAGACCAAAACTGATTAGCTGCAGCACGAGATGTTGTGCTTCTGAGTTCTGCTGGCAGCTGTCTCTCCTCGTTTGTTACCAAGCGGCTTTCTAGAGAAATTTTAAGCTGCCTCAAGCCGACAATATGTGAAAATGCCAGTTTCTGTTTCATCCGGTCTGACAAAATCCAAGTGGCACTAAACCACGTGGCAGCCAAAAGGGCTGTCTGTTTAGGAGCAAGAGCCCTACGGGGCCTGAGCACATTGGGTTTAAGACTAGTAGCCCGTGGGTCCCTGCAGCCATGAGAGTAGTAGCAACTAGCGGGACGTCTGACGATGAGCATCATAGACGTTAGGGTTTGGTTCATACTTGCAGCACGTGCATTGGGCTGTGTCTGATGCTGTTGTAAGGAACTGCTGCTGTCATTTGGAAAGAGCTGAAATAGTGCAGGAAAAAATTTATAGCCTGTAGGAGCAATTCTCGTGTATTCCTAAGGCTGAAACAGAAAAGTTGCCCATCTTGGAGTCTCGGTCCTTGCTGGCCACATTAGTCAATTACTCAGATGGTTCTTCCCAGCCACCAAAGCCAGCTGGGCTCCCGAGTTGTCGCTAGAAGCTCAGAGCCAGCATGGCAGGGTAGGAGATGGAGGGGCCTTCTGTGGTGCCGTGGCCGCCTGCCACGTTGCATGTGGCATCTGCAGCATGTGTGGAGCAGGGGTGGCCCGGACGGCGTGGGCTGGGCGCTGGCGGAGAAGTGAGGGAGCACAGCGAGGGAGCAGTAGCATCCTGTCACTGCCCGTTCCTTGCAACTCCAGGAATTCGGACCTTTTTTGTAAGGGAAGTAGATTTCCCATCCAGGAATTACCAACAGTTTCTCCTCTGGTGCATTAGAAGTGGGCAGCTACACATAAAAGCACAGATTTGTACGGCTGCGTGGTCTATGGCATTCCTCTCCGGTGGCATAACGCAGGCAGGCGATCCCGATGTGCGCGGGAAGGGATGGGGGTATTTTCTAGCTAGAGAATCTGAGGTGTATCCAGTAATAAATTCTGTATCCATTTAATAAGTCATCCAAGAAATGGGTTTTATTTTATGTTCTTGAAATTGCTTTGGGTTGGCTTAGGGTTTGTTTGTTGTTGGTTTTTTTTTAAATATGATATATTAATTTAATGATTTAATGCTTGCTTAAACCCACCAGCTTTTAACTTCATCTGAACACTCGATGATTGAAGTCCGTCGGTTTTACAGCAGTGCCCGTGCAGCGTGTCAGCAGTAATTATCTGCTAAGGTCACCGTGTGTGTATGAATTCTGTCTCTGTTCTGCAAAAATGTCTGTGTCATTCCTGGCAAATAATCCCTGTCCAGGTTGAACTGTTAGAGGTATTTGCCATCCGTGAGGAGCCTGGTCAGGCACAGGTATCTGGCTGAGTCTGCCAGAGCAAAAAGGGTTAAATTTAGGCTGATGCTTTTAGGTATTTCCTTCTCCACAGTAAGTTAACTCCCGTGAGAGCAAGCATGTCATTACAGATCACACCTGCCAGGAATCCTACCTGTAAAAATAGATTTTCTGTCTCAAGGGCCTTAATAAGAGTGTTACTACACAGAACTGTTTTACAATGATAGCTCTAAATAATTTATTTTTTATTTCAACAAAGTACATCTTAAAAAGTAATAAACTTGTTTTTCAAGCCGTATTTTTATGCTAGTAGCACTGGACTGTTTGGTCTCTGAGATCCATTTCTGCATTTCATTGCCTGGGTTTGTTCTAAAGAAGATTTATTTTTGTTCTGTGAATAATTTTTGAAGGTTCTTGTAATATGTACAGATATAGATACATTTGAGGTCTTTTATTGATATTCCTACAAAGAATACAAATAAACTTTAACTTTAAACAATTTGGACTCGGTAAACCTATGCTGATTGAAAATTCTGCTCTTGCTGCTCTCGGGTTATGCTTGGGTTTTGTGTAACTCCAGAGGGTGGTGGGAGATTCGGTGTAACTTATGTTTGGGATGGAGTCAGGGATGGAGTAGCTCTCGTTTGGTGCCTGGAGCTCCCCGAGTGACCCCTGGGGGTGCAGAGCTGAGCCGAGCAGCAGAATTAATGCCGTTCTGGTGTTCCTGCAGCTAGGCGGTTTTGCTGGGGTGTCCAGCTGTGTCCTGCAGCTCTGCCTCCCTGATCACTGCCTGCGTGTGCCAGAGCTGTCCTGGAAAATGCCTGGCATTGTGGAGTGAGAGAGCGACAAGCTGTGGAGACGCGGAGAATTGCTCTCTGCTTCTTCTAGGCGTGGGATTCCTCGGACACTAATAACGTCCTAAGGCGGCAAAGAGAGAGTTACCTCGTATTAACTAATGTGTTTATGCCTCTCGTGCCAAACCAGCAAATTCTGTGTTCAGCGAGCTCCTGCTTTGCAGTTCTCGTGCACCAGCCCGGCGCTGCGGTGCCATGGGCGCACCGAGGAGTATTTATGTACGTGTTCACAGAAAATGCCGGATTCTGAGCCATTTGTATGCTTTCTTCATACGTGTATGAAATCTTGGATCTAACAAGTGGGAAGACCTCTCCCGTTGAACCGAGTGTGAAACCTGTACTCGAGGGGCTGTTTTGCTGAAAGTCTTTGTATTTTCATTTCACGTGATGCTGCTTTTTTTTTTTTTTTTTTTTTTTTTTTTTTTTTTCCCCATCGCTTTGAAGCCTGCAAAATACACACAGCGAACCTTGAGCTGTTACCATGTGCCTCCACCCTGGCCCTGCGCTTTGTTGTGTTCAGGTCCCCAGCATGTTCTGCCTTGTTCTTGCTTAGGCTGTAAGTTTTCCATGCCGAGAGTTGCCTCCCTGCGTGTCCGTACAGAACCCGAAACAGCGGGTGCCTGATGCTTCTGGGCACGAGGGCAGCGCTGGCAGCATCCCTGAAGGAGGTGGGTCTGCAAATTCCCACACCTATGGCTCGTCCTCTCTCGGCACGCGCCCAGCAGTCGCCCACTCCTCGCCCAGCAGTCGCCCACTTCTCGGGGCAATGCTGAGCACTGCCCAGGGAGCTGCCTGGGTGTGAACAGGCAAGGCAGGGGCAGGGGAGAGGAGGGGTAGGATGGGATGCAGACCCTAGCAGGCAGAGTGACATCAGTGTGGTGTTTGGGGGGTGGGGGGGGGGGGGGCTAAGG